>SKCR01015626.1:0-44812 GCA_019454045.1 Zanthoxylum bungeanum
TAAGGTCATTTTTATCCCCTTTTGTCAAATTATATAGACAATTATATTTATTTTAAAGCTTATATAATATGTAATTTTTTCATGAAATATTTTATATTTTATGAGATATTTAATTTTTAAATTAAAAAGTTAAAAAAAAAAAATTGGACTATTTTTTTTACCCTCAACTTAAGGTCAGTTTTTTATTTTGTTTTGGCAAAAATACAAAACTGGCCCTCTAACTTTCACGTTTTTTCATTTCAGCTTTCTAACTTTCAGTTTTATCAATTCACGGCGCATAACTAATTTGTAACGGCAACAGTAACGAATTCATAACAGTTGCCGTTACAAATTAGTTATGCGCCATAGCATAACTATTAAGTAAAAAAAATTTGCCCGATCCAATCCGAAAATTATTTAAAAAAAAAAAAACTGAATTTATGACAATTTTTAACCTGCATTATGTTAAAAATTTAGGTATAAATATTTCAAAATTGGAACTGGCATATCAGTCAAAATTGAGGCTTATCGAGTGGGGAAAAGAATCGACTGAACCGAACCGAAACGCAGACTGAACCAAACCGGAATGAATTTACGGTTTTTTTCTAACGGTTCGGATTGGCCCACCCCAAACGGTACTAAAAGTAACAAATTACAAATATTTCATTAAATTAATTTTCACTAAACACCAAATAAATTAAATAATATCACAAATAAAATTATAAAATAACAACATAATGTGATTAGATTTTAAAAAATTTTAAAATTTTTTTTTTAAAAAAAAATAACAACATAATTCCGGTTTGGTTCGGTTTGCGTTTCGGCTCGGTCAATTTTTTTCCCCACTCGATAAGCCCCAATTTTGATTGATATGTCAGTTCCAATTTTGAAATACTTTTACCTAAATTTCTAACATAATGCAGGTTAAAAATTATCATAAATTCAATTTTTTTTTTAAATAATTTTCGGATTGGACTGAGCAAATTTTTTTTACTTAATAGTTATGCTAGGGCACATAACTAATTTGTAACTGCAACCGTAACGAATTTGTTACTGTTGCCGTTACAAATAGTTATGCTAGGGCGCATAACTAATTTGTAACGGCAACAGTAACGAATTTGTAACGGAGCCTTGAATTGACAAAAATTGAAAGTTAGAGGACTGAATTGACAAAACTGAAAGTTAGAGGACTGAAATGAAAAAACATGAAAGTTAGAGGGTCAGTTTTGCATTTTTGCCTTTTGTTTTTATTTTTTGAGTGGCAAAACCAAATGAAAATTGAACCAAATGAAAATTTTATTTTAAGTTTGGATTAAATGGGAATAGTACTATTGAATTTGGTCAAGGTCGGCCATTGAGACGATGGGGGATAAGCTTCATTATCGAGAGGGAAACAGCCCACCCAAAAAATATTATAACTATAAATTTAATGTTTATCACAAACTCATCTTAATATTGATTTTTTTTTTTAAAGTAATTTGACACTGAATCTTGATCCAACGGTAAAGGGAAGAAGACTCCTAAGATCAAAGGGCTCTAGCCTCTATAAAATTTAGATTTTAGCATTTTTTACCATCAATTTTAATATTGTTATGATTTGGCCTCTAAATTTATTATTTTACCCTTTAAACTTTTATCTCTGTCTTGGGCCTCTTGGCCCCTGCTAACAACCTGAAAGAGATTAAGGGAAACCAATAATTGAATGCCAGAAAACGTTAATAACATATAATTGGTTTAAATTTCCAACAGAACTTGTCGACAAAATTGAAATTACGCATCATTTGTTGTGTTATATTGTTTTTCCCATTGTTAAATGTCGGGTAGTCGCCTAGTCTAATCTAAAAATTTATTAAAATGTGTCGACAATGGATGAGATCGTTGTCTAGTTCAATTTAAAAAATTTATTAAATGTCAATAGTGGATGAGATCGTCGTTTAGTTCAATCTAAAAATTTATTAAAATATATCTTATAAATCAATGAAAAATCTAATTTATTAATGAAATAATTTTGTTTTCTCCGTTAAAATGAAAAATATTTATCACTTTTGTGAAAATCAAATTTCACTGAATTAATGTTCCGACTATGCCACTCAATATCAATCTAATAAGAAAAAAAACTAGATGCACTAGCTAATTTCTTACTAGCTAATATGCTGGCTAACACAAGAAAAAATCTACTATGATACCTAATATGCTCGCTGACAGTAGACAAATTCTACTATGAAATACGGTACAACAATTTAATAACGGGATAAAATTAGTAAAATGAATCGTTTTAAGGCTATAAGAGCATTCAAGCAGAGAAGCTTTCAAAAGAACATCTTGCTCCATGGAATTATAAAACTTTTCTAACCCAGAAGGGGCTGAGGATGGTACTGCTTAAATTACACGTAAACCGCTTCGTTTGTCAACTACAGCATCAACATTGCCCAATGTACCTGAGAGTTATTATAACTGAAGTTACATGGCATTATTGGGAGGAAGTTTCTTTTCTGCACCTGAGATTGAGTGGATGTGATTCTGTCAACTGCAGCCACAAGTGGCGTTTCCAAAGGATATTCACAAACATTCCGCAGCAGGAAACTCTTCCGAAGATTTGTTCTTACAGTTCAGCTGATCGGTTGGCATACTCTTGCACCAATGCCCCGAAAAGTGATCGCCTCTCAAGCAAACGTGACGGCTTGTCAAATTCTTTTGCCCATCCTGGTTGGTATGAAGGAAAAAAGAAAAGGGAATTACTCTTTAACTATAGATTTCAAGTTACATGTATGGGAATGATAAACTCTGAAACAGTTCGCTTCAACAAAGCTAATAGATTGTTTCAAGTAGAAAATAAATGTAACTATCATTTTGAAGCTTCTGATTCTCCCAAGACTTAGAGAAGGGGATTTTCCAACAAAAATTGAAAGGTGATTTTCCAGAACCAGATCTTTGCAGTAAGTTCCCTTTAAAACCATATGACCAATGTTCTAAAACACACTAAACGCTAATTGGGAAGTAGCATAGCACCTAAGGCGCTGCCTAGGAAATTCCTCGAAATTGAGGATCTCTTAAATTAGAATTAAGGTTTAGTGGATATTAGATAAATTGATCTTATGAAAATGTTGTTTTAGTGATGGATAAGGTTTCAAAATATTCAATTTGATGAAAAACAAAAAGAATTGAAGGAATTGGGATTTTTCAAAAATTAGAGATTTTCTAAAATTTATGTAATTAAGAAAAAATTAAGCTTTAAAATGGTAAGAAAAGTCATAAAACGGCGCCTATTTGGGGTTAATTTAGAAAAACCTCAAAAACCAATAGCTCTGACTGCACGTGGCAATTTCGACGTTGGCTTTAGGCACCAAAAGGCACTGGAAATAGCCATAAAATGCTGGCCAGACGACCGAGTGCTAACCCACCGATTTTGAGTTAGGCGCGGTGGGCTGGCCGCATTTTAGAACAGTGCATATGACTTGCAGTTCAAATGATCTGTTAAGTAAAACGAAGTGAAAGAAACACACACCTGCATCTACAACTAAAACTCTATCGCAATCCATGACTGTGGGTATTCTGTGAGCAATGCTGATAATTGTACAGTTAGCAAAATCCTCTCGAATGATCCTTTGAATTACAGCATCAGTTTGTGAATCAACAGATGCAGTTGCCTCATCCATAAACAAGAGCCGGCTGCGCTTTAGCATTACCCTCCCGAGACAAAGAAGCTGCCTTTGTCCCACACTCCAGTTGTCTCCATTATCAACCACTACAAAATTCAATCATTTTGGTAAGTTTCATCTGCTAAAAAGATTCGCGGCTTCATTGAGTAGGAAAAAGGAGAAAGTAAAGTTACCTAGAGAATCAAGTTTATCAGGTTTTGCAGCTACAACGTCTTTAAGTTGGCAACGCTCAAGGCTCTACAAAAATGATAATAATTCAGCTATTGCAGCAAGCAGACCCAAGAATTTTGATTATAAATATAGGCGACACATATCAAAAAACAAGAATGACATGTTTACCTTCCATATTTCTTCATCGGAATACTGACAAATTGGATCAATGTTGCTTCTCACAGTTCCTTCAAAAAGGACAGGTTCTTGAGGAATGATCCCAAAGCGAGACCTTAGGTCATGAAGCCCCAGCATGGAAATGTCAATTCCATCAATGATGATTCTCCCTCCTGAAGGCTCCACCAACCTAAAGAAAACCTGAATTAAGGTTGACTTCCCACTTCCTGTACGACCAACTATACCAATCTTCTCTCCCCCGTGAATGCTGAGAGTAATACCTTTGAGAACCAAAGGAGTGTTGGAACGATATCTGACCTGTTTTCCAAAGTTTTTTAACATGTTATGATTAAAAATCAGTAATTTATCCCGGTAATATCAATTGAAGATGCCTAGATAAGTTGTAATTGAATAGTTGCTATTGAACATGTACTGCACCTTCTCAAACAAATATGCTTTATACCAATTTTCAAGAAAATGTAATAGGGAATAGAAAGGCCAGTTACCTGCAAGTCTATGAGGTCAACATCGCCATGGGCAGGCCAATTTGGAGGAGGAAGACGATCTTTAATCTCCCATGCTGCTTCTGATGGAATGTTTGTGAACTGCTTTATCCTCTCAACAGAGACCATCCGGTTTTCCACAAAGCAACTCATGTATATAGCAAAGAATAGCACACCATTGAGGGAAAGCCCATATGAGAGAGACAAACCAACATTCTCTGCATTTTATTTAGACTAGTCATATTTCCATAACAAAGTACATAAAAACTTCAAAGAAAGCATCATTCATTTACTGTAAAAGCCATCAAAATCAGGGGTTTGGCCAGACATTTAACTTCCATTTGGTCTCAATTCTAGGTTAAACTAACCAGCAACATTAAAAAAAGTTAGTAATAGGGAAATGAGAATCCATCCCGGTAATGAAACATGTATTCAAATAAATAAAAAAGGTTAAACTTTATGTCTTTGACCAGATTATAAGAACATAACCTCAATGTGTAACTAAACCAAACAAAAGCCTTCTCCTACTAGGTGGGGTTGGTTCGATGGATCCTTTGACTTCATTATATTTTTATCTTGAATAATTGTCTCATTAAACTCAGTAAAAGGCTCAGCATTAACGCAATGTTATTGAGGATCCATGTCAAAAATTCAACAGTTTTACGTTAGTTGCCGAGACGTAACACAACTATTCTCCTTTTTCCCGGCTTGGGACCGGCTATGAAAAAATATTTCAACTTAAGCACATAGTTAGAATTGAGACATCTCGGCATAAGTGGCTATGAAAAAGATATTCCTCTATGGAATCTTCTACTAACAGAACATCCATATGTACATAAGATAAAAAGATACATATGTATGAATATATTTTGATTAACTACCTGGTTTTATGATGCTGCTGGGTAATAAGATCATAAACATAGTGGAAAGGCAGAAAGTAAAACTCCCTAGCAGTTCCAGACGGAAACCCAACCACTCATTGGATCCATTGTTGTGGAAATCCATGCACAAATTGCCATCGACTCTGTTAACATTTTCCTGATAAAATGTAGTTTGCTTCCCAAAAGCACGGATTGTCATAACACCAGAGATGCTTTCTGAAAAATGATGAATAACAGGTGCTTTGGTGATTGAGTCAAGGCGAGTTAATTCTCTTGATGTTGAAAGATAGTACCCCTACAACCCAAAAAAGAAAGAAAAAAATATGTTACAAATTGGAAGATCGTTTTATTAGAAAATTCCCTAGCTAAAACTTCTTAACATTTGGATATTGGCAAAACCATGTGGACTTTGTCCACTTGTTCCAATCAAGATTTGAAGCTAATTCCACAATTAGAAATTTGACAATTATTGAGAGTTAGACCATTAACTGGGTAATTTACAATATCACATTGTTTATAAGAAAAATTAAATTGCCCTCTATTCAGGTATATGAACTCAAATTTGTGTCTTCTACTTCGTCTGGTAACAAAAGAGATTAATGTTCGTAAGTTAGAAAGAGAGCTCATACCCTATACCAAATATTCGCCCAAGCAAGTGGTATTAATAGGAATACTGTTGGCCAAGCATATTGACATGTTATGATGATGATGCTGAGCAGTGTGATGTACATGGCAACTGTAATTCCGACAAAGAATGGGAGGAAGAGATCAATATTGGTTTGATCAGTTGATGCCTGAAAAGAAATAAATACATAAATAAATCATTAGTTATTTACTCCGTCAGCCATTTGATTTTTTCTCAGAAGTTGGATGACTGTACCAAAGAAGGGTTAGATTCTGCAAGGTACTAAAATGAAACTAGGAGTTACTTTCAGCTTTTGAGTTCTTACCCGACTTAAAATTCTTCCTGAAGGTGTGGTGTCAAAAAATGACATAGGGGCGTGCAAGAGGCTATGAAGAATTTGGCTAAAAAAAATTTGGGCTGTCTTAAGCCCCATATGTGTAACAAAAAAGGATCTCATCACCAATATCACCAGTGACAAAAATGCAAGACTTGCATAGACACTAATGAACAGAGAAGGCTTGAATGACATAGCGCGATCTTCCGAAGTTTCATATGACAGCCAATAATCACCGGCCATTTGAGACCCTTGCCATGTAAGAGACAATAGCAACACTGCCACTACACCCCACCACCCATATGCCTCCGTGCAGTATAGTTTATACACATGCAAGCTAACTTTACCAGTTTCTCTTTCCTCTTCTTTGATGAGCTTCGAATTTCCATTGTCAGAATTTGATAGTTCCAAAGACTTATTTTCCCCATTTTCTTTTTGAAGGTTAGAAGTGATTTGAGGAGATTTTGGTGTTTTGGGGGAATTTCCATCAGGCATAGTTTTGCCAGCTTCTACAAGTTCCATGGATGTTTCATGGGCAGCTACTAATACTCCGAAATCCATTCCTGAAGTTAGTAAAGTGTTATACTTTCCTGATTGCACTATCATCCCGTCTCGCATGACCTGAAATTGGAAACAAATCTGTATATAAATGTTGTCCTTCATATGTGAATCAGTGCTTGTGTCCGCATTTTCACCAGACAAGCATTAACATGAAGATTGAAATATGAAGAACATGCTTACCAAGATAAGATCGACATTATGCAAGAAGTCAACTTGGTGAGTTACCAGTAAAATGGTCTTGCCTTTGAGAGCTCCTCTAACACATTCCTACAAGAAGGCATTCAAAAGGTTAAGCAAGCATTCATCATTTGCTTTGTTGTTTACTGTTCTTGTGTGCACTGTATAGAAATATTATAATAGCCAGTTAAACAAAATAAGTGAAATAAGTTTACAGATTAAAATGACGATGTATAACCTTCTGAAACAAAAAATCATAAGAAGGTATGTCAATTCATTGAACATTTAAATGTGCATCTAGTAACACCACCTGAACACACAGCATTCATTAGCAGTAACATGTTGCAGCGAATTATGTGCTTGACATGAAAGGACTACTTCATTTCTAGAATCGCTCTCCTGTGCTTTCTAGTCCGTGATACCGTATGTTGCTTTTCAGAATAATCTGGTAAAATTTCTGCCTATCATAATACATTTAGGCATTGGACCTCCTATAGATTATCTGGTGTTTTGCCTATCATTTTAGTAAGTTATCTCTGAACAACTTTCTGACTTTTTTTTCCACAATAAGACAAAATGATTCTAATTAATATGGAAAGAAAAATGAATTATTTATTTTACTGAGTTCCCATTGTTGCAAAAGTGTAAATAATTTTGTCACCTTAAATATATCGGATCCAGTATGAGCATCGACAGCACTAAAGACATCATCAAGAAGGTAGATATCACAGTCCTGATAAACAGCTCTAGCAAGTTGTATCCGCTGCTTCTGTCCGCCACTGAGATTGATGCCTCGCTCTCCAATTTCAGTTTGATCTCCATATTCCATCATTTCCAAGTCTTTCTCTAAGCAACAAACCCTGATAACTTCACTGTACTTCTCCCTGTCCATTGGCAAACCAAAGAGAATGTTTTCTTCAATGGTCTCATTTTGAATCCATGATGTTTGAGCCACATAGGCAGTTGTCCCACAAACTTTGACCTGTTTAAGAAGAAGCATTTATTGATCAATCAACCATTATTACATTCTACGCTATTGTGATAGGATTTTGGTGTTGAGGTATGCAGACATATATTTTCTACTAGACTTTGTACTCGGTATTTTAGATTTATGAAAAGGAAAAGGGAAACTCTAACTAAATTGTATGTCGGAAATCATACCTTTCCAGATGTTTTGTGCATCTCACCAAGAATGGAGGCGAGGAGAGAGGACTTTCCAGATCCCACAGTCCCAACAATAGCGGCAAGCTCACCTTTCTTAATCTCCAAATTTATATTTTTCAAACACTCTTCTCCATTTTCATCATCCCAACTAAACACTCCATCTTTCACCTGTACAGCAATATTACCATCACAACCCTCCAATCTTTCCACCGACTCATTCACCAATTCCCTACTCAACATGTACTTATCCAATCTTCCAAGTGATATCATTGCTTGTGAAAGTGAGATCATAGATTGAGGGAAGGTCCTTATGGGCTCCTGCAAGATCTTAAAGATTGATGTTGTAGTAAACACAGTTGCTGCATCAAGTGGAACTCCCAGAAATAGTGCAGTAGCAAATGTAATTGTTGCTATGAACACTGGTGTGCTCCACAACACAACAATATTCCCAGAGATTGAGTACAAGAACTTGGTTAGCCAACTAAATTCTGATTCACGGAAAGACAAGATTCTCTTATTGAAATGTTCTTCCCATGCTTGGAACTTAATCACACGCATGTAATTAAGCATTTCATTTGTAGCCTTCATTCTTGAATCTCGATTTTTCATCACACTGAACTGGAACCTGTTATTTCTTCGTGTGCCCATCACAACAAATATCATTACTCCAATAATTCCAATTACTGTTGTGATGACTGCAGCACCGAGGCAGTTATATAGGAGAACCAACGCAACAGTAACTTGTAATGGCATTAACCAAACGGCATGTAGCTGTAACATCATATCAGAAAGCTGCTGTGCGTCAACAGCCATATAATTCACTATTTGCCCGACCCCATGAGCCTGCCGAGCAGAGCATGATAGCCTCAGGCCTTTTTGATATAAGGATGTGATCAGAGTGGACCTAATGAGCATTCCAAGCTTCTGGGAATTGAAGTTGAACTGGTGAGTGGAAAAAACTTCTACAAATTTTGCCACAAGGAGAATCAATACAAGGTAGTATCCTTCGTAAAGAGAGCTTCCTTTCCCAGAAGTATAATCGACAAAACTTTGAATAAGAAGGGGTCCGACGTACATTACACATAGCCTAATAATAGCAAGGAATGCAGTAAACGCAACTTCCTTCCAAAAGCACCGCAACAATGTGGTTCGAACTGGGTGCTTGCATTTTTCATGAGGTTTAGGCCACTTTGATGCATAGAGCTCTGACATTCTTTCAGCTCTATGATGGGGTGAGAGTGATGGGATTTCATCAATCTTAAGAGGGGATTTGTAGCCTTTAGTCAATAGGGGATTCATCCAAATCCAAAAAGCCTTAGATAGTAAAGAAGCTGTAGCAAATCCACTTACACTAGATTTGTTCAAAAGTGGTTCAATTAATTTGGTTTTTTCATCCATTTCAGGTTCAGAATCTCTGTTCACAGTAATCCCAGTTGATCCTCTTATTGCAACAAATAAAAGGACCATTGACAAAGGGAAAGACACTATGGAAACTATGTCATCCAATCTAAAAATGGGATCTTGGGCAGAGACCAAACGAATGATCCCGGATGAAGTAAATAAAGAAACAATGATGAAATTTGCAACCCAATAAATCCTAAGTGAAAGAGGATGAGTAACAGCTTCGAACCTCTTCTCGTGAATGATTAAGATAGCAATCACTGCATGAGTTATGGCTTGAACCAACCAAAAGAGTGCATCAATTAACTTCCACGGCCAGTGGGTGCTTCCACTGAATGTTATAATGCAAATAACAGTAAAACAAAGTGCTAAAAGAACAGTAACAATGAGAGAGAGCTTGAACCATAAAGTAGTTCTGACAGAAGCTCTATTGTTCCTGATCAAGGGCTTGTTGATATCAGAGTTGGTGGGGTGGCTGCTGGTTGTTAACTTAGAATAAACCTTTTGAATTGCAAATACAATGAGGGTGAGCAAGAACAAGAGATCAACAGAAGATAACAGAGCTCTCTGAGGACATGGAGAGAGGAAAATGAATCTCAGCCATTGCAATATCAGTGAAACAGATGTGTCTTCAGAAGATTGAATCACAGAGCTTGAACATGAAAGGGATGTGATCCAAGATGCAGAAGAAGCCATGTTTAAACCTTCAACTGAATAATATTATTCTTGATTCACATCAAAATTCCTGAAAATAATAATAATCAAAGAAGAGCTTTTAGCAGAAATGCAATGAATCATGAAACTTAGTGCAATTTATGATTAGAAGAAAAGTGATAATAATGATAAAATAAGTTATCAAAAGCAAGGCAATGGCGCCAGCAAAGGAGATATCATTGCACCGCTTTATTTTGAAATTAATGGCCTAACACAATCCCTAGTTTTAGAATAAAGGGCTGCCCAATATAATATTAAATTCATTCATTCATTCATAGAGGGTGATGTTTTTTTTTAAAAAACATATTCTCTCTGTACGAACCGATTTTTTTGTATGATTTTTATATGAATTTTACTTTGATATTATATTAAAATTTATCTACCTAATTCAACTCAAAAACTAAATTGTTAGCGAGATGCCGAGATGTGATATTTTCTTCCAAACTTTCAGCCTTTTTACTATCTCGTACAGCTGAAATTTAAACATGAAGCCAAAAAAGCTACTGGCAAATATGAGAAAAAGATCTGAGCAACTTTCTAGAGATTTTATTACAAGAATTTTTTATTTTTTTTTTCTTTTTGTTAAACATAAAATTTCCAGTCTGTAAATAAAAAGGATAAAACAAAATGGAAAACTAAAATAATAAAAGATGGTTGAAAAAAAGCACCAAGAATCTTCAATAAAGAAACCAGAAGAGATATAAATACAAAATCAGAACCATGTGAACAGAAAATATTTATATAATGAAAACAAATATAATAAAACAAAAAGAACCAGAGATGAAAAGTTTGAATCATGAAACTAAAAAGAAAGAAAGAAAAAAACCTGGTTACGAATGGAAAGCTAAAGAGAAAAAGTGATGCAGCTTTTGGGGGCATGGGGCAGATCACAGAACAAAGCATCAAGCCACAGCCAGCAGCTTTAAATGAGACTGGCAATGAGACACAATGAAAATAATAATCAACTTAAATGAAGATTGTGTACGTGAAGAGAGAGAGAGAGAGAGAGAGAGAGAAAAATGTAATCAGGACTTTGCTTCTGTTTGTTATGAATAGGACGTGCAAATTTGGCATGTTTTTATTTTTATTGTTAATAAATAGTATATGAATTTGCTGACTACTTACTGAGTTGCGGTAATAAGTAACTACTTGTTGAGTCTCACAACGATTTTGGATTTTGTGTTCAATTATTTTTTAGAATATAATATTTTAATACGAATATATTTTTCTTTTGAAACAGTTGGAAATCCCGCAGTCAAATCATTATTTTTTGGCTTAAGCGAAGTAGGTAAAACCTCCGACTATCTCAGGTTCTTACAAGAAACGCACTTTTTCTGATTTTGAATTTAGGACCTCAAGGTCAGATTCTAAACTCTACATCACCAAACTACGGTATAATATAATTTAAACGGTTAATATTTAATTACTTATATATTCTTATAATAATTATTCATCACAAATTATTAAAAAATAATAATAATAATAATAATAATAACCAAACATCGAATCCAAGTCAAAATTTATTAAGGAGATACTACAAAAATAGGGTTTTTAAATCTGATTTCAAATAATTTTAACATAATAAAATATTTTTAATATGATTTTAAAGAACTTTCAAAGAATCTAAAACCATTTGCCTTGAGTTCGAAAGTGGTAGTATTTTTTTAATATTTAATATGACTTCTTAATACATTAATTTTTTTTAATGTCAAAAAGTTTTTTAAAATTTTTGTATATTGTTTGATTATAATTTGGATAAAAAAATTTGAAATTTTAAAAAAATAAAATAAAATTATTTTGACTATATTATAAAACATTCAAATTTTGGATTTGTGAGTGGAAAGGTTATAAATCTTGTTAAAAGAATTAAATGATCTAGAATATTTTTATTTTATTTCATAAATTATTTCATTTTTTACCTATCATTTTAATTTTATAATTTTTAATAAAAATTACGATAGATAGACAATAAAAAAATAAAGATTTTTATTAAAAAAAATATATTTTAAAAACACTACTTCTAGAGACCAGTGACCGGTGGAGTATGTAGAGCGTGTGGACATGTTGTTTTATTAAAAAATATGATTGACAATAAAACAATTAAAAAAATTTATTAAAAAATATATTTTTTAAAAACACTACTTCAAATCCGATCCGATTTGATAAAGACTCAAAATTCGATCGAACCAAACAAGTCCACTCTTATTGAATCAAATCGAATTCGGATTCAGTCTGATCCGATCTGAATCCGATAATCGAATTCGGGTAGAACCGGAACCGATGCTCACCCCTATAATTAACTACTTGTTGAGTCTCATCATTTTATCATTTTTTTTTTTGGAATTGTTGAAAATCTCGCAGTCAAACCACCATTTCCGAGCTTAAGCTGAGTAGGTAAAAACTTCGACTGTCTCAGGCTCTTACAAGAAACGCACTCTTTGAATTCGAACTCATGACCTCAAGGACAGATCCTGAGCCATATATCATCAAACTACGCTCCTCGGGGACTTAATACGTGTAAATATATAATTATAAACGGTTAATATTTAATTATTTATATATTCTTATATAATAATTATTCATCACAAAAAAAAATTAAAAAAATAGCCCAGCATCGAATCCAAGTCCAAATTTATTATGGAGATACCGCTTAACTAGGGTTTTTAAATCTGATTTCAAATAATTTTAACATAACAAAGTATTTTTAATATAATTTTAAAAAACTCTCAAACGGACTCTAAAACCATTTGCCTTGAGTTCGCACATTGTAGTATTTTTTTAATATTTTTTATCAAAGTGTTTGTTTGATATGACTTTTTAATTGTTTAATTTTTTTAATCTCAAAAATTTTTTAAAATTTTTTTTATATTGTTTGATTGTAATTTGAATAAATTTTTTTGAAATCTAAAATAATATATATATTTTTTGACTTTATTACAAAACATTCAAATTTTGGATTTGTGAGTATAAATGTTGTAAATCTTGTTAAAAGAATTAAATGATCTAGAATATTTTTATTTTATTCCATAAAATTATTTCATTTTTTACCTATCATTATGGACAATAAAACAAATAAAGATTTTTATTACAAAAATTTATTTTAAAAACACTACTTCTAGAGACCAGTGACCGGTGGAGTATGTACTATGTAGAGCGTGTGGACATGTTGTTTTATTAAAAAATATGATTGACAATAAAATAATTAAAAAATATATTTTTTAAAAACACTACTTCAAATCCGATCCGATTTGATAAGGATTCAAAATCTGATCGAATCAAATGAGTCAACTCTTATCGAACTGAATCGGATTTGGATTCGGTCTGATCCGATTCGAATCCGATAATATATATAAATATATATCATATTTTACGAAATTGACTAAAGTCTCCCAAAACTTAATGGCGCTTCTGTTCGTTCAGTAATGGTTATAAGTAGGAGAAACGTGAGAAAACAAACTTGCTCAACAGTAAATTTGTCTCATTACTGAGCTGTGTAATCTTCCAATTTGGGTAACCAAATTGTTTTAGCGGTCAAATGAATATTTACTTTTCAAAATAAAAAAAATTGTTTCATTACTTTGGCTTCACATGGAATCATGTTAATTGAATCTATATATATATATATATATATATATATATGAGCTGTCATTCTGCAATGTCAGTTTTGGTGAAGTGTATCAATTTTCTTCATATATATATATATGCTTTTGCTATATGTTTGGTTCAATTCAATCTCCATATAACTCTCTATGCATGTGCAACTTATATGTTAGTTTCATGAAAGAAACTCTTCCAAGGAATTTTCAGAATTTGAAAAAAAATTAAAAATAAATAAATAAAATAATAAATAAAAGCTACTGTATTGCAATAGATTAGAAGTTCTCACAAGATAAAAGATAATTATAATTGATTGTTCTGGATGTCTAAAAGACAATCCATTTATATCATCACATCATGTGTTCTTTTATATTTGATAAATGGTAAACGGTGACTTGTTAAGATATTACCCAATAACTCTGGAATTTCCCATTCTGAAAAAATCTTAGAGATAATTAGTATCACGATATTTAGGTATAAGGTGTCATCATTGATCCATTCCGAAAATCTTCGAAGCATAATACTCCAAAATGGATCTAGGACTTTCGAAACTAGCAATTCAGAGATTCCCTGGAAAGAATATTCTCTTATGTTTAACTGAAAGTTAAATGAACTCTAAATTATACGGGCACATGCCACATGACAAGATTTATTATAAGCGCAAGAGATGGTAATTAGGTTGTGTGATCCACCTCAAAGTTAGGATGGCACATCGTTATAAATATAGTCACGACTCACTTTGAAGAAGATGTCTCACAAGGCAGAAATTTAAGGTTATATAACTAATTGTGTGTTTACTTTCTGAACTCTTCGAAAACATATGACTTATCCTTTTTTTGGTCATTGAAACCCTAACTTAAACATACAATCGCCTTTTTCCTTTCTCGTAGCTCAAAAAGTAATGCTATGTATATAAAAACAGTAAAAAAAAAATATCTTGATAAATAGTAGATTGTCATCACCCAATATCTCTAGAACCGCACATTCTGAAAATATTCTGGAGATCATCATATCACGATGTCTAGGTATGAGGTGTCTTTGTTGATCCATTCTGAAAAATATATGAAGCAAACCACTCCAAAATGAATCTAGCACCTCCAGAACTAGCAATGCGGAGGCTTCTTCAAAAGAATATTCTCTTATGTTTAACAAAAATTTAAATGAACTCTAAATTGTACGGGCATAACACATGACAATATTTATCATAAGCGCAAATGAATGGTAATTAGTGTGGTAAGATTTGTGTCATTAAACAGTAGAATAACATGCAAACAAACAGATCACAACCAAGAATATTAACCAATATCTATGCAAAACCCTAAAACTTGAAGTTTGAAGAAAACCTGGAAATTATAAGAACGAATCCAAGTCGAGATCTCTCTGTCCTTAAGAACTTATTAGCCTCCGTCCCTGGTGCTTACGGATTTGAAATGGCCAATGTTCTCCCAGGATTCCTTGTTCAATGAGCGCTCCTTAACAAGTGTTTGAACTAGGAAATTGGCGGAACTCTCTCTCAAACAATGAAAAATGTGACTCTAAAATTCAGATGTTACTATATATATATATTTTTTTTGAAATTGGACATAGTGCCTCTTGTATAAGGCATGGAAGGTTGCCAATAGGGCACCCCTTGGGTTGGGGTACAACCCTCCAAATGGTTGTACCCCTATCATGCACCTCTCCCATCCAAAAGACATATTCATCCTTTAAATAATATTAGAAGAATTTCCAACAATCCCTCACAATTCTTCAAATATTCATGCAGACACTTGAGAGAGTTACCATGAACTAAAGCTGCATCAAAATAGGTAGCTTTCACCTTGAACCTTTCCTAGTGAATGACAATCGGATTTACTTGGCAAACCAGTGACCCATAGTCTTGAACTGTTCTGATGTTGATGTAAACCAAGACAATTGTCAACACACAGCTTTAATTCGACCATTTTCTCGTTCTACGGATGTGTTCATTTTGGCCCTGAACAACGGTCTTGGATTCATCAAGTACTTTAGGGTAACCCGCCTTTAAAAGTTCCCATGGAAGCGGTCTCACTTCTTACTTGAAATAGGTGATCTACTATGAAGAGGTAATCTGCATTTACCCCCATTAGGACTCATCTCCTAATATAGTGATCATTAAAAGCCTTAGCTTATCCTAACCTTAACAGACAGCACTCTGCATCATTATCGGAATGGGAAAGAGTACAAAACTCTTCAGTGCTTGTTTTGAATTGCACAAAGTTTATGTTGTCCCTTTTGAACCTAGATCTTGGGATCTCCAGTCAGTTAGGTTGGGTTTCCACAGTGACAATTCTTAGATTATAGGCTTCAAGTCCATTCCCCTCGATGACTTCTCAACTTGCTCTCGAGGTAAACCTTTAGTTAGTGGATCCACTAGGTTTTCCTTTGACTTAACATAATCGATCGATATTATGCCACTTGAGAGCAGTTGACGTATGGTATTATGTATCCGACGTATGTGCCGAGACTTACCATTATACATTGTATTTTGGGCTCTCCCAATAGCTGATTGGCTATCATAATGTATGCTAATCGCTGGCACCGGTTTGGGCGAACTAGGAATATCCTCCAGGAAGTTTCTAAGTCATTCTGCTTCTTCCGCTGTTTTGTCTAAGGCTATGAACTCTGATTCCATAGTAGACCGGGCAATACATGTTTGCCTCGAGGATTTCCATGACACGGCTGCACTACTAAGTGTGAAAATAAATCCACTCGTAGATTTGGAATCCACTGTATCAGATATCCAGTTAGCATCAATGTATCCCTCTAGAATAGCCGGATATCTCGCATAATGCAGCCCATATTTCGAAGTTTCTCTCAGATACCTCAAAACTCTTACTATGGCTTTCCAGTGGTTATGTCCTGGATTACTCGTATATCTACTAAGCCTATTTACAGCTTGAGCGATATCAGGTCGTGTGCAATTCATGAGATACATCAGACTTCCGATGATTCTCGAATACTCTGATTGCGATACGCTTGAGCCAGTATTCTTTGATAGATGAAGAGTTAGGTCCACATGGGTTCTAGCCACATTTAAATCCCCTTTGCTATATTTCTCAAGTATCTTCTCAATATAATGAGTCTGAGATAATATATATTCGTCTGATGTCCTAGAAATCTTAATTCCTAGGATCACATCAGTTACTCCCAAATCTTTCATATCAAATTTGCTGGATAATACGGTTTTGGTAGACTGAATCATTTCATGATTACTACCAATTATCAACATATCGTCTACATAGAGACACACAATGACATATCCTTTTTCAGTTGATTTGGTGTACACACACTTATCACACTCATTGGTTTTGAACCCACTTGACAACATTTCTTTGTCAAATTCCTCATGCCATTTTTTAGGTGTTTGTTTTAATCCGTACAAGGATTTTACAAGTTTGCACACCTTATGTTCTTGTCCAGGAACATTAAACCCTTCTGGTTGTTCCATGTAAATCTCTTCATCCAATTCACCATTCAAGAATGTCATCGTTACATCCATTTGATGTATTTCAAGACCAAATATAGCTGCTATGGCTATGAGCATTCTTATCGATGTGATACGAGTCACTGGTGAATATGTGTCAAAGTAATCAAGGTCTTCCTTTTGTCTATAACTTTTTATGACAAGTCTTGCTTTTTACTTATCTATTGATCCATTCGTTTTATTCTTCTGTTTGAATATCCATTTGTAGCCCAGTGGCTTACAACCTGGAGGAAGATCAACCAACTCCTAAGTATGGTTCTGTAGGATGGAATCAATCTCATTGTTGATAGCCTCTTTCCACATCGGTGCCTCCGGAGAAGACGTAGCTTTTTTATAGCTTTGAGGCTCATTTTCTAACAAGTATATCAGAAAATCGGGACCAAACGATTTAAACGTTCTAGCTCTTTTGCTACGTCTAGGTTTAATTGTCTCAATGTTTGCACGTTGAACTAAATCTTGGTCAACTTGATCACTGTCTTTGACAGTATCAATCGTTCTTTTGAGAGACTTTGTTCTTTGTCTTTCCTTACAAGGAAACGTCTCTTCAAAAAATGTGGCATTCCTTGACTCAATTATCATACTCGGATTGATGTCAGGAATCTCAGACTTATGTACCAAGAATCGATACGCACTACTCTTGCGAGCATATCCAATGAATATACAGTCAACAGTTTTGGGTTTTATTCTAACCTTCTTAGGTTTAGGAACCATCACTTTGGCAAGACACCCCCACACTTTTAGGTATTTGTAGGAAGGTACGTGACCTTTCCACAACTCATATGGTGTCTTGTCCAATCTTCTGTGAGGAAACTTGTTTAGAACGTAGTTTACGGAAAGCAAGGCTTCCCCCCACAAGTTATGGGGTAAACCATAACTCGTCAACATGACATTAATCATTTCCTTCAACGTTCGGTTTTTGCGCTCAGTAATCCCGTTTTGTTGAGGAGAATAAGGAGCATTGGTTTCGTGAATAATTCTGTGCACAGAACAATATTCACAGAATGGTGAAATATATGCATCACATCTATCACTCCCGATTCTTTTGATTTTTTTGCCAAGTTGATTTTCAACTTCGTTCTTATAGTGTATAAAGCTCTCAATAATGTTGGGAAGCGGCCGCGAGTGCGCAGCGGAAAATCAAGAAAAAAAATTATGATGTCGCTATCTCTTTGTCCAAAACTCATTTGTTTTGATTATTCTACAAGCCTATGCATGTTACTATATATTCTAAGCATAAAAACTCATAAAACATGCAAAGAACATAAACCTAAACACGCTAACTATCATAAGAACTCTAATTAAAATAAAGAAAGAAAAAGACTTACTTGAACCGAAGACTCCTCCAGTCCTCCCTTCAATCTACTAGATTTTCTCGAACTCAGCAAGCTCTTCCATGTTCCAAAGAGCCACCCAAGTGTGTGGCCTCCAAAGGTGCACAAACCAAAGCCAAAACTCAACTGCAAGACTACGCCTTAAGTGCACGGGTATTTTTCCCTTGGTGCTAGCCTAGGCAAATACCTTAAAACTTTTAACTCGAGGTTCCTCTAGTCAATTAGACTTAAGGATCCTCAAAATTAGTGGCCTACTCTTAAACTTTAGAGTTGCTAACTTATGTAACCCAATATATGAAATGTTTGGTGCAAAAATTTGTAAAGAATTCTTTGGGTTTATATAGGTGCTCCAAAGACAACAAAATTAATTAAGAATCTGATGTGAGATAAATGCTAATTTAATCTTAGTCATTGGATCTTAATTGAGTGGTTTAATGAGATTATAAAACCCTAATAAGAGTTTGGGCCGAATTGGAATTCAAAACAAATAACAAATAAAAAAAATTACTATTCATGTTACTATTCACATTAATATTCACGTTACTATTCACGTTATTTATTTATTTATTTGTTTATTCATTTATTCCAATTCCCAAAGTGCCCCTATGGTCATTCACCAATCCCTAAGCCACTATGGAACCTTATAAATGATCTGTTCAATAATTAAACACATTGAACCATTTATGAACAATTCCTACAACAATCATTTATGCTGTTAAATTTGTACTGTGCACTGTTAACCATCGATTTCGACTTTGTTGTGTGTGACCTTTTGGGTTCCCCTCAGGTTGGACATGAAATGAATCATGATAATTTAATCGAACATAAATTATCCTCTGATCAGATGGTCGTTCGATTTCAATGACCTATGTTGACATCTAGCAACATGCCAAGGCCCCCAAATAAGAAGGAAAGATATATATACCCATTATGTATGTGATTTACATATGATATGGTCCATCACCTCACTGTATCCCCACCGTTTGACCTAGGGTATGGAAAATGTCTACCCATATAGTCAAAGGTATGATGTTGATAGTGTCATGAATCGCGCTAACCCAAGAATCTCACATAATTCTTCCGCTGCGGCCACAGTCTCAAGCACTGATCACACATATCAACCCGCGAACTGGAATATTACTCTAATAAGAAAATATTATCCGAGAGAGTGGCGATTATTAGTTGTATCTTTAATAACTTCATGTGTTTCAACAAATGACCCAATCATACCCTTATGACCGGATCTTTTGAACTGGGGAAGGAGAATGTTAAAGTTATTTGATCCACACATAAGATTGTAAAGACCTTAAGTCTAAGGACTAGTCATACAATCGATACACGAAAGTTCTCACAGACACATGAGATAAACACTTCATGTGAAAACTTTCGGCGGTCAGTTCGATGGACACGAGTAACTCATACATCCATGTGATACACCAAGCAGACGGATCTCTGCTAGTAGATAATGAGATTGGCTACCCCGCTTAACGGCGGATCATATCATCATACTAGTCTCTACGCTTTGTGAACGCTCAGATTATTTACAAAACTATGACTAGGAACGTTTAAGAGTAATGATTCTCATAAGACGTGGAAGCCATCGTCTTATTACTCCAAGGGCTTTATTACAGTGTTTGATGATTCATATAAGTTATGTAAGACATATATAATAAAGATTGTCATTTTATTAATTAATGAAAATATTACAAATACATGTACATATAGCCCATCCACAAGTTGGGTATAAGGCATATCCCTAACAATCTCTCACTTGCACTATAGCCAACTAGTATGAATCTGGACACCATACTCTCGGGTGTGCGATCTGCTGTCATCCCTATTGGACTGAAAGCTCACATCACAGTAACCAATGACTTTCATCTCAGAACAATCTCCATATGTCAAAAACACATCCTTAGTTCTTCTCAGATACTTGAGGATTATTTTGACAGCTGTCCAGTGTTGCTCACCAGGATTTGCATGATACCTGCTTGTTATGCTAAGACCATAAGAGACATCAGGTCTTGTACATAGCATGACATACATGATCGATCCTATTGCTGAAGCATTAGAAATTCTACTTATACGCTCTCTATCTGAATGAGTATGTGGACATTACTCCTTAGATAATTTGATTCCATGATAAGTAGGTAAATTACCTCTTTTGGAATCTTCCATTTTGAATCTTTTCAAAATTTATCTATGTACGTAGATTGAGAAAGTCATAACAACCTCTTAGATCTATTACGGTAGATCTTAATGCCGAGGATGTAGGCTGCTTCTCCCAAATCTTTCATGGAGAAATTCTGAGATAACCATTGTTTGGTGGCTTGCATCATGGGAATATCATTCCCGATGATTAATATGTCATCGATATATAATACAAGAAATACAACAGCACTCCCACTACTTTTCCAGTAAACACAAGGCTCGTCTACATTTTTGATGAAGTCAAATTCTTTGATTGTCTCATCAAATCGTATATTCCAACTTCTGGAGGCTTGCTTGAGTCCATAAATGGATCGTTTAAGCTTGCATATTTTATTATGATCATCCTTAGATGCAAAACTTTCAGGTTGTGTCATATAGACTTCCTCTACGAGGTTCCCATTAAAGAAAGCTATTTTGACATCGATCTGCCAAATCTCATAATCAAAGTGTGCAACTAGTGCCTGTAAAATTCGAATGGACTTTATCATTGCAACAGGCGAGAAGGTTTCGTCATAGTCAATTCCTTGGATTTGTCTATAACCTTTCGCCACTAACCTAGCCTTTTAGGTTTGGATGTTGCCTTCTGCATCAGTTTTACGCTTGTAAATCCACTTGCAGCCTATGGGTTTTATCCTTTCAGGTGCATCCACCAAGTCTCATACTTGATTCTAATGCATAGAGTCTATTTCGGATTTCATGGCCTCAAGCCACTTGACTGAATCAATGTCACGCATTGCTTCGTCATAACTGGTGGGATCGTCATTATCAATGACCTGATCATTTTTCTCATCAATATGGAAACCATATCTTTCAGGCTCATGTCTTTCCCTACCAGACCTTCTAAGTTCATAACCTTGTGGTTGTTCCGTCGCTGTCCTTTTGAGGGGCATGGGGTTTAGTTCTATGTTAGTTTGTTCTTCTCGTACCTCATCGAGGTCAAGTCTACTCCCACTATGTTTCTTGAGAAAGAATTCATTCTCTAGAAATTTAGCATTTCGTGAGACAAATATTCTTTGTTCATTTGGGACTTAGGATATGTATGCTCTTGAGTTCAAGGCATATCCTGCAAACTTATATTTAACTGCCCTATCATCCAATTTGTTATATTGTGTGAGCTTAACATATGTGTCACATCCCCAAACTCTTAGATAACTAAGACTAGGACGTTTCCCAGACCATAACTCATATGGTGTTTGACTAACAGTCTTGGAAGGAACTTGGTTTAGTAGTAGTGTTGCAGTTTCTAAAACAAGACCCTAAAATGAAGAGGTAGATCTGTGTCTGGCATCATTGATCGAACCATATCTAATAATTTCTGATTTCTTCTTTCGGAGACCTAATTATGCTGTGGAGTTCCCGGAGGAGTCCACTGGGAAACAATGCCATTTTCTCTCAAGTAATCTTGAAATTCGTCACTTAAGTATTCACCACCTCGGTCAGACCTTAGTGACTTAATATTTTTATTAAGCTGGTTTTCTACTTCAGCTTTGAAGACTTTGAATTTCTCAAAGGCTTCAGATTTGTACCGCATAAAGTACACATACCCATATCTCGAGTGATCATCGATAAAGGTAATGAAGTAGAAGAATCCACCTCTAGCGGTAACTGACATTGGTCCGCATACATCAAAATGTATGAGTTCTAATGTCTCTGCTGCACGTTGTCTTTTACATTTGAAGGGTAATTTGGCCATTTTACCAAGTAAACAAGACTCACAAGTTCCATAAGGTTCATATTTGAAGGGTCTTAAATTCTCATCCTTAGCTTAGTTAATCTTGTTTCATTGATATGACCTAAGCGACTGTGCCATAGAAGTGATTCATTGAGATTATTCGAGTTAAAGTTGTATATATTAGAGGTTGAATATTTTTGTTAGTTTGTAAGATATATATACCATTATTCAAAATACCATCTCCATATTTTATTTCATTGAAATAAATAGAACATCCATTACAACTTATTAGGCATGAAAAGCCTTTATTACATAAAGAATAAATTGAAATGATGTTCTTTACTAGAGAATGTACATAAACATAATCTTCTAAGTCTAAAACTAAACCATTCGGAAAAACTAATGAATAAGTCCACAAGCACAATGCAGCCAGTTTTGCTCCATTACCCATGCGTAAGTCAACCTCCCCATGACAGAGTCTCCTACTATTTCTCAGGCCCTGCACATTGTTACACAAGTGAGTCTCACAACCGGTGTCAAGCACCAAAGTAGAAGGTTCAGAGTTTTGAGAATATAGTTCAATCATATACAACATACCCGAAACATTGGGCTTCTTGGCCGCTTAGGCTTCCCTAGCTTCCTTGGCTTTCAAGGATCTGCAGTCTTTCTTCCAATGACCCTTCTTTCCACAAAACAAAATATTTCTCATTTCCCTTTTTCTTCTCCACCTTACCATTGGGCTTTAGGTGATCTGGAGCCTTGGCCTTGCCCTTATTTTTCTTTGGGCCTCGTGGCTTCAGGTCTGTACCCGTAAGCATGACGGAGGTTTTAAGCTCCGGTTTCAAGTCCTTCTCTGCTTGCTTTATCAGATTGTGCAATTCTGCTAAAGTAGCTTATTTATCAGACAGATGAAACTGCATTATAAAGTTATAGAAGTCTTTTGGTAAGGACTGAAGAATTAGATCGTGACTTATCTCATGATCCATGATGAACCTGAGGTTGGCCAATTTTTCAATGTGGCCAATCATCTTAAGCACATGTCCACTAACAGATCCCTCTTTATACCTTGTTTGGAATAAGGCACATGACAGTTGGAATCTTACGGTATAAATGGAAGTTGCATACAACTCCTTCAAGTGAAAGATGATGGTTTGAGCATCCATATCTTCGTGAGCTTTCTGAAGTTCGTCCGACATAGAGCCAAGCATTATGCAAACTGCTTGCTCATCATCATCGACGTGTTTCTTCCAAGCATCAAATGTATTTTGGTCAGCATCTGTTATGGGTTCAGGGGGAAATGGTTTTTCAAGAACATATACAATCTTTACTTGTCGTAAGAGAATTTTAAGGTTTCTAAACCAGTCATTGTAGTTGTCCCCTTTGAGCTTATGCTCATCAAGGATGGAACGAAGTGATACTCTGTTTTCCATTTGAATGTTTGTGAATATTTTAAACCACCTTTTAAGAGATAATGTTAAAATTAGGAATATGTTTTCATTAATGTTTCATAATAACATGGGCTTTTAATATTATGAAGTTGTTCCCACTCAATTATTTTAAAATTTTAAGTAAACCGCATCAACCCTAATATGATGGATTTCTTGTGGCCAAGGATCCCATTAACAACATTTCATAACTCCGACTAGGGCCGGTCGTTATAAAATATGATAATTAGATAGGTTCCTAACCAATTTATGATATAAATCGCAATTCCTTGATCATTGGGTTGGGCAATCAAACATGTCATAACTTATGCTAGTCCTTATGGACATCCAATCTTTGCCACTAAGTTATAAGACCACGCATAAGGGTCCCTGCGTCTTATGACTCAGAAAAGTCAAACCATTGTCAATAGTACGATTTATGGACAAATTGGTATTGGTCAGTCTGGTAAAGCCTAGTCCTGCCAATACGGTTTAAGACCTTTGGGTCTATAATTTACAATGGGAGGTAAAATTTAGACTTAAATTATTATTGAGAATTTTAGCAAGTTTAAGTGAATAACTGTCAAATGGATTCCTCCATTGAAAATTCCCCAGAGGGAGAGTGGAGCTAACTCTCTTAAATACCCTTACCTCTTAGGCTCTCATTGCATTGGTGACAGGAATAAACAATAGATCCTCCAAATTAGTCCAACACTTTAAAATATGCTTTAAGGTAAGCTTTGAGTAAATGATTATCTAGATGTCTTCACAGCTTTTTCTTTTGGCTATAAAAAGGTAGTGAGTGAATGAAGACACCAAATCATTATCTAACTCTAATAATACATTTGGTTAAATTAACTTTAGTTTGAAAAGTTTTATTAACGCCTTGGTCCCACCCCACTTGTATCTTTTATAATGTCTTTTATTATAAACAAGTGATTTATATTTATTATCCTTAAAGGTAATAAATCTCTAAGTTCATCACGGAATAATTACTTAGCTAAGGGATAAGCAATACACTCTCTATTTCCTTAGAAAGTCTCTAGATGTTTGCACCCTAAAATAATCATGCCAATTCTAATATCTAGAATCATCAAGCATATGAGTTTTAATATGTTGGAATTATTTCAGGCATTAAATAACTTTGATTAATATTTAATTATGATATTTCATTTTATTCTATTCAAATAAATTTACTATTCACATTTTTTACAGATGTGTGAACTTTAAATGTAATTTCGCAATTCCAATCTTAACCAAATCACGCAAAATTTATGCCTAAAATTAAGTTCAGGGTGTTAGCTTTTCAACGAGCTTTTACACACCCAATTTCGAGTTCAAATGAGAGAGAACTAATCAAAATAAAAACGGCGTGCTGATACCACTGTTGGGAAGCGGCCGCGAGTACGCAGCGAAAAATTAAAAAAATATCAAATTATGATGCCGCTATCCCTTTGACCCATTTGTTTTGATTATTCTACAAGTCTAGGCATGTTACTATATATTCTAAGCATAAAAACTTATAAAACATGCAAAGAACATAAACCTAAACATGCTAACTATCATAAGAACTCTAATTAAAATAAAGAAAGAAAAATACTTACTTGAACCGAAGACTCCTCCAGTCCTCCCTCCAATCTACAAGCTTTTCTCGAACTCAGCAAGCTCTTCCATGTTCCAAAGAGCCACCCAAGTGTGTGGCCTCCAAAGGTGCACACACCAAAGTCAAAACTCAACTGCAAGACTACGCCTTGAGTGCACGGGTATTTTGCCCTTGGTGCTAGCCTAGGAAAATACCTCATAACTTTTAACTCGAGGTTCCTCTAGTCAATTAGACTTAAGGATCCTCAAAATCAGTGGCTTACTCTTAAATTTTAGAGTTACTCACTTATATAAACCCAAGATATGAAAGGTTTTGTGCAAAAAATTGTGAAGAATTCTTTGGGTTCATATAGGTGCTCCAAATACAACAAAATTAATTAAGATTCCGATGTGGGATAAAAGCTAATTTAATCTTAGCCATTGGATATTAATTTAGTGGTTTAATGAGATTATAAAACCCTAATAAGAGTTTGGGACAAATTGGAATTCAAAAAATAATAACAAATAAATTTTTTTTACTATTCATGTTTTATTTATTTATTCCAAATCCTGAAGTGCCCATATCGTCATTCACCAATCTCTAAGCCACTATGGAACCTCATAAATGATATGTTCAATAATTAAACACATTGAACCATTTATGAACAATTCCTACAGCAATCATATATGTTGTTAAATTTGTATTGTGTACTGTTAACCATTGATTTCGACTTTGTTGTGTGTGACCTTTTGGGTTCCCCTCAAGTTGGACATGAAATGAATCGTGATAATTTAATCGAATATAAATTATCCTCCGATCAGATGGTCGTTCGATTTCAATGACCAAGGTTGACATCTAGCAGCATGCCAAGACCCCCAAATGAGAAGGAAAGATATATATACCATTATGTATGTGATTTACATATGATACGGTCAATCGCCTCACTGTATCCCCACCGTTTGACCTAGGGTATAGAATGTGTCTACTCATATAGTCAAAGGTATGTTGTTGATAGTGTCATGAATCGTGCTAACCGAAGAATCTCACATGATTCTTCCTCTGCGGCCACAGTCTCAAGCACTGATCACACATATCAACCCGCGAACTGAATACTACTCTTATAAGAAAATATTATCCGAGAGAGTGGCGATTCTCTGTTGTATAATTCATGTTTTCAACAAATGACCCAATCATACCCTTATGACCGGATCTTTTGAACCGGGAATGAGAATGTCAAAATTATTTGATCCACATATAAGATTGTAAAGACCTCAGTCTACGACTATTCATACAATCGATATATGAAATTTCTCACAGACACATACGGATAAACCTCCATATGAAAACTTTCGGCGGTCAGTTCGATGGACACAGCAACTCATGTATCGATGTGATAATACCCAACAACGATCTTCGCTAGTAGCCTATGAGATCGGCTACCCCACTTAAGGGCGATCATATCATCATGCTAGTCTCCAGCCGTTTTATGAACGCCTATTATTCACAAAAACTATACTATGAACGTTTGAGAGTAATGATTGTCATAAGGCGTGGAAGCCATCATCTATACTCAAATGGCTTTATGACAGTGTTTGATGATTCATATAAGTTTGTAAGACACGTATAATAAAGATTGTCATTTTATTAATTAATGAAATATTACAAATACATACATGTACATATAGCCCATCCACAAGTTGGGTTTGGCTATCCCTACAGCCAACGGCTAACAGAACCTTCTATCACACTTGCAAAAGTATCAATACTTAAATATATGAGAACATGTCGTTAAGCTTCCATAACGCGCACAAGTGTAATACTAAGCAGATTCCGCATTATTCTATTCCAGTCTCGATAATACTACGACTATGGATATTATGATTAAACCTTTGTGGATTAATATTGTCTCATATCTTATTAATCTGGTACTAATCATATGGCTTTTTGTGTAGACATTATGTCCCATAGCGTCACTGTTTGTAAATGATATTGTATTATTGTACAAAATTAACTATGTGATATGAAATTGCCTTTTGCCGTTTTGTAATATTATTTACTTTGACTTATAAATGGCGAAAGTCCATATGATTAGTACCCTGGACTGAGAATGATATGAGACAGTATCAGTCCCCAAAGGTTTAATCATTAAATATCCCTAGTCGTAGTATTATCGAGACTGGACATCGATAATGCGGAATAGACTAGTATTGCGCTTGTGCACGTTGTGAAGGCACAACGGCATAGTTCTCATATATTTAAGTATTGGATACTTTATGCAAGTGCGATAGGAGGTTGTGTTTTACCGATGGTACGGAAAACAGCTTCGCTCTGGATAGACCCCGCGGAATCCCATTGGTAGTATGTCTACGTGTCTATGGGAGGCCGCATCAGGGTAGGTGTATATGGTCTTAACCTGAGACTTACATCGCTAGTACTTGCGACAATCGGTAAACTTTAGTTTTGGTGGTTGGGGACCTTAACCGTTCTGTGTACACCTCTTCTGGGTTTATCGAGAATCGTAGTGTACTGGATGTGATGTCAAGATGGAAGTATCGCTTCAGACATATGGAGGTGATGATCACGCAGGACACAGAACTAGTACTCTATAAAAGGTTGCAACCGTCGGGACAATATGACCAGGTCAGGATTGTCCGATTTAAAGAGACTAGTTGCTTGATGTCCGATATATGTTTCGTACGGGGCAGACACATCTCCAGCCCCAGGCCTAGCATGTGATCATCCGATACTGGATCGATGTACGCAATACTACGGTATACTACGCCTGATACAGATCTTATATTCCTATAAGAATATTTCTGGAGAATTGGGTAGGCATGGCGCTTTGCTAGAAGCCAACCTTGTCTTGTAAATCGGTAAAGACGTAGTACGAGGTACGTACGTGTTCGGATTATCCGACGACCGTATTTACTGCCAAAATATCCGGAGATCTCTTGGGTCGCTTCCTGAAGATTCACCTATGATATTTGATTCGGACTTAATTAATCTTGGATTAATTGCGGAGAAACTTTATCTTGGATAAAGTGCCTAATTTAGAGAGAGAGAACGATTAATTTGGAATTAATCGATAAAATTATTATATTCGATATAATAATCGAAATTCGATTTCGACGCGAAATTAAAATTAGATTTTAATTCGGGCATACGAGTTAATTTAGAATTAATTCGTAAGCGACGTAAATAATAATTTCGCTAGGAGCGATTATTTATTTAAATCCGATTTAATTAACGTCGCGACGCTAGCTCGGTATTTCGGAAATATCGAACCCGAACGCGTGAGTGGACGTGGGCCCACTTTCATTGGGAAACGTGTGGGGCCCACATGACACTTGTCATTATATGCATTATTTTATTGATAAGGCATTGCATGTTAATAGTGTACAAAACACTCTAAGGCATTGCATGGTGATAGTGTGCATACACTCAAAGGCTTTGCATGGAGTTTGAGTGTTTGACACTCTAAGCCATTGCATGGTTTATGTCATAGATTTATTATTTATTTAATAAATTATAACATAAATATAAATTGATTTTTGGTAAAAAAAGATCAATTAAGACTTTACACAAACTCTCTTCTCTCTCTCAAATTGCCGAGAACTCCATTGACAAGGGCAAGGAAGATTTGATCTTCTATTTCTCCATTTTTGCTAGCACAAGCAAGGGATCAAAAGAGGTGATAGGGAAACCATCAAAGAGCTTGGAATACAAAAGCTTGGAGCTTCAAGTCTTCTTCCTCCTCTTGGCCGAATCTTCCATACTTGGAGCTTCCACCATTTGATCATCTTCTTCATCACATAGCTTTGTAAGTATGATTCCGCCATACTTCAAGTCTTTTATATATATTCATTTATAGTATTTCACATGAATGCTTAATCTTTCCTTGGGACATATAATAGAAACCAACAATGGTATCATCATGGAGCCATGGTAAGCATGAAATACTTTAGTTAAAATTTGACAAAATTGGTTGAAGCATGTTCTTGTGAAATTTGATGAATAAGTATGCTTGCATGTATATAGATGATGTATATGGAATCAATTTTATGAAAAATGCATTGGATGATTTTTCCCCAAAATTTTGACCTTGGCCGAATGGGTGTGGTAAATTGATAAAAGCATGTTCTTGTGAAATTTGATGAATAAGTATGCTTGCTTGCATGTATATAGAATGATATTACATGGAATCAATTTTATGAAAAATGCATTGGATGATTTTTCCCCAATATCTTCACCTTGGCCGAATGGCATGAAGAAATTGATATAAGCATGTTCTTATGAAATTTGATTAATAAGTATGCTTGCATGTATATAACATGATGTTATATGGAATCAATTTTATGAAAAATGCATTGGATGATTTTTCCCCAAACTCATGCCTTGGCCGAATGTGTTGCTACTTGGTGGATTGGATTTTTTGTGTTTAAGATCATTGGATGACTTAGAACGTTACGACGTAGATTAGTAATTCAATCGGATTGAAAGCAAATCGACACAAAACTCACCTTGGCCGAATACATAAGACATGTAAAGGAGTTGATTTTTTGTTAAATTAATGTTGGACATTTATTTTGAACAATACATGATTAATAAATTAATGGGTATTTTTTTGAAATATTTGGTTTAATATATTAATCTTGGTATTACACTTTAATTAATTGGACTTTAATGTTTGGAATATTAAAATTTAATTAATGGGCTTAATTGGTGAATTGGGCTTTTAATATTGTATTTGGGCATAATGGGCTTGGTTGGACCAAGTAGATTTGGGCCAAATGGATTGGATCCAATTTGGGCCTAAATCACTCCATTAAGTCCAAATATAATATAATGGGCTTTAATAATTTAATTGGGCCTTATGGGCTTGAAATTGGTTTTATGGCACTTAAGGGTGATTCCTTATTTGGGCTTGGTAATTGGGTATGACCCACATTGACCAAAGCCCAAGCCTTAATAAATCAATTGAAAGCCCATTTGACTTGAATTAAATTAAACATTGGATGTTAGTTGGGCTTTGAGACCCAATAGAATTGGATTTAGAATCTAAGTCTTTAAAGCACATTAAAAGTGTAAACATTTAATTTGGAATTAAATAATTGAATTAGTATTGAATACGAATTAAATTAGATTTAATTAGTAGTTCGATATAATTCGCGAATTCGTACCTTATGTACTTATTCTAATCGAGTTGGACTCGCGCAAAATCAAACCGTTGTTTGAACATTGGATGATCACTTTAACAAAGACTAATTAATTGGATTAGATTGGTTGTAAAAGCATGTCTTGTTTGAATATATTATGTGATGAATGAATAGTGTATATCGGATGGATATTAGAAGGGAAAGGGTAATTTTAGAAATTATTGTAAATTTGGAATTTATAAATTGGACCTGCGTGTCCAGCCTTATCTCTTTATCTCTTTGTATTCTCTTCTCACCTAATTCCCCTCAATGTAAATGAGGTTTCTCTTATTGTATTATGTAATTGGGTAGAAGTAGAATAGTGCTAACGGGGAGAGGAAAGGGAGTGATTTGTTTCTAGGAACAAGTTGTTTATATATCCATCCGCATATCACTATTACTTTACTTTACGCGCTTTATGATGTTTTAGAAGCATGCTTAAGGGTGTATGATGATGAGACCTAACAAAGATAAATTAATTGGTTGCCAATTACGCAAAAATCCCTCAAACAATATTAAGCGATTTTCCTTCCGTTGAATGATTCTTTCTCAAGATCCGAAATTGGCATTGGTTTGTTGGCCAAAGTCAAGACCTTTGTCAATTGAGGATGTGTTTGAATCATGAGAGTTTGTTCCACATCGGTGTCCTGTCCAAGTTGTGATTTGTTGGCCAAAGTCAAGATCACTTCTTGTCCATCGACATTGATTACGAAATTTTCCTTGTCAATGGGTCCCGCTTAACTGGAATCATTAGGTTTGTTGTGCCAAAGCCAAGGCTTAGTTGATTCAGAGGAAATGGTTAGGAAAATGTATTAGATACATTGACATATGTATTAGATATATATGTTCGGACTTGGATGTCCACCTACCGGATCTAGGAATTGGATGGGATCCAATTGATCTTCGAGATCTACCTAGTTAAATATCATACAACTTGTTGGCCAAAGTCAAGGTTGTGTGTTATTTAACGGGATCCTAGCCCACTAGGAAATTCGATTTCCCGAGTTGTCTACAGAGGGTTAGAAACTTGAAGAAAATAGTGGGAGGCTATTATTGAATTTGCAATTTCATTCAGATATTTAGCCTTACGCGTCTTTCAAAATTATTTCGTCAATATTTTAAATAATTAGTTGGACTAATATATTGTTATTTTTATATGTAACAGTTTGACTGTACCCATAACATCGTTGACTTTATAGTTGGACTATAGTTGTCAAGATGATTGGCAAAGGTAATATCCGCGACATAATCATGGGCGATAATGTCTTCAAGGGACAAACTTTGCCGACTGGGAAATGAACCTCAAGATAGTGCTTGGGGCTGAGAGGATACTGTATACTATTCAGAGACCTCTCCCGCCTAAACCCACTGAGCCACTGGAGCTAGAGTTATGGAAAACTCATAGTGATGATTGTGACCAAGCTCAGTCAGTTATGCTAGCTGCAATGACTCACAGCATTTCAGACGCCAGAATAGGGATTTGGATCCCTATAACATGATGGCAAGATTGCGTGATCTTCACCGCACCAATAAGCGGATGAAGAGGTACGAGCTAGTAAGGAAACTCTTCCGCTCCCGGATGACAGACGGCGCATCAGTTGAAGCCCACGGGGCTCAAATGATTGCCGATATTGATGAGTTGGCCAATATGGGAATAGTCTTGGAGGCTGATCTGACTATAGATATGATCTTGCAGTCACTTCCTGATACTTGGAAACAAATCATAGTCAACTACAAGTTGATGGATACTGACGACACTCTTGGAGAGTTGTTGTCTGTGCTGAAGGAGTCCGAAAGGGAACTCCTAAAGGGGAGCAAGCGCGAGGCGCATTTTGCATTGACCTCTCATGCGCCAAAGGGTGGCCCCAAGGCAATTGGAGGTGCAAGGAAGAAGAAGTTCAAGAAGAAGGGTAAAGGCAAGTTGACAGTGGCTTCTAGGAAGCCAAAGGACAAATCTCGCGACATCTGCCTCAACTGCGGCAAGAGGGGTCACTGGAAACGTGACTGCCGAATGAGCATTGTGCAGAGGGAGGATATCAAGGCTGGCAAGGCCATTGCCTCTGGTATGTTTGTTATTGAGATAAATATGAATACTTCTAGTTTTAAAAATGGATTTTTGATTCTGGTTGTGGTGCTCATATTTGTACTGATGTGCAGGATCTGCATGATAGCAGGGTGCTGGCATCAGGGAGATGGATCTACGGGTCGGAAACGGAACACCAGTTGCTGTTTTGGCCGTAGGGACTTTTGTTTAGTACTGCCCTCAGGGCATGAACTTAAACTTTTGAACTGTTATTTTGTGCCTAGTTTAACTAGGAATATTATATCTGTATCTTGTTAACCCAGCAGGGTTACACTTTGTATTCAGAAACACAGGGTGTTATTTATATAAAATGATACAGAAATTTGCACAGCTGTTGCAAATAACGGTCTTTATATTTTGAATATAAATGAATCTCCTAAAATGACAAACAAAAGGCTCAAAAGGAGTAATCTAAAAGATGAAGCTTATATGTGGCATTGTCGTCTAGGACACATCAACAAGACTCGCATATCCACACTTTCAAAGAGTGGGTACTTGGACGAATTTGATCCCAATTCATATGACGTCTGCGAATCTTGTCTTTTAGGCAAAATGCCTAAATCACCTTTTAGCGGTAAAGGTGAACGTGCCACAGAACTGTTAGCTCTCGTTCATACTGACGTATGCGGGCCCATGTCTAGCCAGGCTAGAGGTGGATTTCACTACTTCGTAACCTTTACAGATGATGCATCTCGTTACGGTTATGTGTATCTTATGAGACACAAGTCGGAAACTTTTGAGAATTCAAGAGTTTCGACACGAAGTGGAGAAACAAACAGGGATGAGTATCAAGACATTACGGTCAGACCGTGGTGGCGAATACTTAAGTTATGAGTTTCAAGATTACTTGAAAGAATATGGTATTCTTTCACAGTGGACTCCTCCTGGAACACCACAATTAAACGGTGTGTCCGAACGGAGAAACCGCACCTTGTTGGACATGGTGAGGTCAATGATGAGTCGCACTGAGCTACCAATATCCTTCTGGGGATACGCATTAAACAGTGCTATACTTATTTTGAATAAGGTACCGTCGAAGTCTGTTAACAGACCCCATATGAGATATGGACAGGAAGGAAACCAGGTTTCTCTTTCCTAAAGATTTGGGGATGCTGGGCATATGTTAAACGTTTGGAAGGCACCAAACTTGAACCCAAATCTGATAAATGCCTTTTCGTTGGATATCCTAGGGAAACCAAAGGATATTACTTCTATTACCCCACAGAGAACAAAGTATTTGTGCTCTACATGCGGTTTTCCTTGAGAAGGAATTCCTAAATGCAGTGGTAGTGGGAGGAAAGTAGAACTCGATGAAGATCGTAGTGATACTGTTCCTGGCAATGAATCAACGACGGAACAAGAACAGACCATCCCGGGATGAGTCTGTACCACAAACTTCACATACACAAGGACCGCGTAGGTCGGAGAGAGTCAGAACAGTACCTGAGAGGTATGGGTTCCTGATCTCACCTCATATAGATATTAATCTTATTGAGGATAATGAGCCGGCTACGTATGAGGAAGCGATACAAAATATCGATTCCGCTTTATGGCAAGAAGCCATGAAGTCCGAGATGGATTCCATGTACGCCAACCAAGTTTGGACACTGGTTGATGCACCAGAAGGCGTAAAGCCTATTGGATGCAGATGGATCTTCAAGAAGAAGACCGACATGGATGGCAACGTACAAACGTACAAGGCTAGGCTTGTAGCGAAGGGGTATCGTCAACAATATGGTATTGATTATGACGAAACCTTCTCACCCGTTGCCATGATTAAATCCATTCGGATAATGCTTGCAATAGCTGCATATTTCGACTTCGAGATATGGCAAATGGACGTTAAAAACCGCTTTCCTTAACGGAAACCTTTTGGAGGATGTTTATATGCAACAGCCTGACGGTTTTATCGTACCTAGACTTGCAAACAAGGTTTGCAAGTTAAATCGATCCATTTATGGATTGAAGCAAGCATCACGGTCATGGAATCAGCGTTTTGATGAGATCATAAAGGAATATGATTTCGTGCAAAACGCAGATGACCCTTGTGTATACAAGAAGGTTAGTGGAGAGACACTACTTTTATTGTCCTTTATGTCGACGACGTATTGCTTATAGGCAATGACATTCCCATGCTAACGTCGGTGAAAGCTTGGCTTTCATTAAAATTCTCCATGAAGATCTGGGAGAAGCAGCCTTATTCTTGGAATAAGATCTACAGGATAGATCTAGAAAGCTGCTTGGACTCTCCCAGAGTACATACATTGATAAAGTGTTGAAGAGATTCAACATGGAACAATCCAAGAGGGGATTGGTTCCAATGGTACGTGGTACCTCTCTGTCTAAGGACATGTGTCCTAAGACTCAGGAAGAGAGAGACCACATGAGTCGGATACCGTTCGCCTCGGCAGTCGGATCGATCATGTATGCCATGATATGTACACGACCTGATGTCTCATATGCTTTGAGCATGTGCAGTCGCTATCAGGCCGATCCAGGTGAAGGTCACTGGATAGCAGTTAAGAATATCCTTAAGTATCTTAAACGAACTAAGGATGCTTTCTTAATTTATGGAGGTGGAGAACTTGCGGTATCTGGGTATACCGATGCAAGTTTCCAAACCGACAAGGATGACTACAAGTCGCAATCCGGGTACATTTTTTTTGCTTGAATAACGGAGCAGTGAGCTGGAAATCTTCCAAGCAAGATACTGTTGCCGATTCAACAACAGAAGCGGAGTACATCGCTGCATCTGAAGCAGCAAAGGAGGCAGTTTGGATCCGAAAGTTCCTAATCGGATTAGGAGTAGTTCCGTTAGCAGCTGAGCCCGTTCCATTGTATTGTGACAATAACGGGGCTATAGCACAGGCTAAGGAACCAAGGTCTCATCAACGGTCCAAGCATGTTCTTCGACGTTATCATCTGATTCGGAGAGATTATACATCGTGGCGATGTAAAAGTCGAGAAGGTCACATCAGATGACAACATTGCAGATCCGCTGACGAAAGCTGTTCTACAGCAAGTTTTTGAACGACACATACATAGTTCGGGTATTAGATGCTTGAGTGACTGGCTATAGGCCAAGTGGGAGATTGTTAGACATTATGTCCCATAGCGTCACTGTTTGTAAATGATATTGTATTATTGTACAAAATTAACTATGTGATAATGAAATTGCCTTTTGCCGTTTTGTAATATTATTTACTTTGACTTATAAATGGCGAAAGTCCATATGATTAGTACCTGGACTGAGAATGATATGAGACAGTATCAGTCCCCAAAGGTTTAATCATTAAATATCCCTAGTCGTAGTATTATCGAGACTGGACATCGATAATGCGGATAGACTAGTATTGCGCTTGTGCACGTTGTGAAGGCACGACGGCATAGTTCTCATATATTTAAGTATTGGATACTTATGCAAGTGCGATAGGAGGTTGTGTTTTACCGATGGTACGGAAAACAGCTTCGCTCTGGATAGACCCCCGCGGAATCCCATTGGTAGTATGTCTACGTGTCTATGGGAGGCCGCATCAGGGTAGGTGTATATGGTCTTAACCTGAGACTTACATCGCTAGTACTTGCGACAATCGGTAAACTTTAGTTTTGGTGGTTGGGGACCTTAACCGGTTCTGTGTACACCTCTTCTGGGTTTATCGAGAATCGTAGTGTACTGGATGTGATGTCAAGATGGAAGTATCGCTTCAGACATATGGAGGTGATGATCACGCAGGACACAGAACTAGTACTCTATAAAAGGTTGCAACCGTCGGGACAATATGACAAGGTCAGGATTGTCCGATTTAAAGAGACTAGTTGCTTGATGTCCGATATATGTTTCGTACGGGGCAGACACATCTCCAGCCCCAGGCCTAGCATGTGATCATCCGATACTGGATCGATGTACGCAATACTACGGTATACTACGCCTGATACAGATCTTATATTCCTATAAGAATATTTCTGGAGAATTGGGTAGGCATGGCGCTTTGCTAGAAGCCAACCTTGTCTTGTAAATCGGTAAAGACGTAGTACGAGGTACGTACGTGTTCGGATTATCCGACGACCGTATTTACTGCCAAAATATCCGGAGATCTCTTGGGTCGCTTCCTGAAGATTCACCTATGATATTTGATTCGGACTTAATTAATCTTGGATTAATTGCGGAGAAACTTTATCTTGGATAAAGTGCCTAATTTAGAGAGAGAGAACGATTAATTTGGAATTAATCGATAAAATTATTGTATTCGATATAATAATCGAAATTCGATTTCGACGCGAAATTAAAATTAGATTTTAATTCGGGCATACGAGTTAATTTAGAATTAATTCGTAAGCGACGTAAATAATAATTTCGCTAGGAGCGATTATTTATTTAAATCCGATTTAATTAACGTCGCGACGCTAGCTCGGTATTTCGGAAATATCGAACCCGAACGCGTGAGTGGACGTGGGCCAACTTTCATTTGGGAACGTGTGGGGCCCACATGACACTTGTCATTATATGCATTATTTTATTGATAAGGCATTGCATGTTAATAGTGTACAAAACACTCTAAGGCATTGCATGGTGATAGTGTGCATTACACTCAAAGGCTTTGCATGGAGTTTGAGTGTTTGACACTCTAAGCCATTGCATGGTTTATGTCATAGATTTATTATTTATTTAATAAATTATAACATAAATATAAATTGATTTTTGGTAAAAAAAAGATCAATGAAGACTTTACACAAAATCTCTCTCTCTCTCAAATTGCCGAGAACTCTCCATTGACAAGGGCAAGGAAGATTTGATCTTCTATTTCTCCATTTTTGCTAGCACAAGCAAGGGATCAAAAGAGGTGATAGGGAAACCATCAAAGAGCTTGGAATACAAGAGCTTGGAGCTTCAGTCTTCTTCCTCCTCTTGGCCGAATCTTCCAATACTTGGAGCTTCCACCATTTGATCTTCTTCTTCATCACATAGCTTTGTAAGTATGATTCCGCCATGCTTCAAGTCTTTTATATATATATTCATTTATAGTATTTCATGAATGCTTAATCTTTCCTTGGGACATATAATAGAAACCAACACTTTTATCATTTATATATCCAAGTAATCCAATTACAAAATGATAAAGAGCAATTTTCTTTTGTCACATATTTAATTGTACAAGAACACATGTTCTTTACAAAATAGTGATGATATGGGTCATAATTGTCCACACTCTCATAATTAATCCTAATATTAATTATGTTCGAGTCAAATGTCATCGGTGAATCTTCGGGAAGCGACCCAAGATATCTCTGGATATGTTGGCAGTAAATACGTTATCGGACTAATCCAAACACGTGCGTACCTGGTACCACGTTCTTACAGATTTTCAAGACTGGTTGGCTTCTAGCAAAGCACCGTGCCTACCCAATTCTCCGGATATATTAAACGAGGAATATATAATCTTTATCATGCGTAGTATACGAAATATTACGTATTACGATCCAATATCAGATGTCACATGCTAGGCCTGGGCCTGGAATTGTGTTTTGTCCCGTACAAAGTATATATCGGATCACTAACACTAGTCTCTATAATCGGATAATCATGACCTAGTCATATTATCCCGATAGCTATAGCATTTAAGAATACTAGTTCTGTATCCCTATGTGATCATCATCTTCATATGACTGAAGTGATACTTCTATCTTGACATTACATCCAATACACTACGCTTCTCAGTGTACACAGAATAGGCGTACACAGACTTGTTAAAGCTCCGGACGACCAAAACCAAAGTATACTGATTGTCGCAAGTATTAGCGATGCAAGTCTCAGGTTAAGACCATATACACCTACCCTGATTCGGATTTCCATAGACACATAGTCATACTACCAATGGGATTCCGATGGGTCTATCCAGAGCGAAGCTGTTCCCGGTCCAATGGCTAACAGAACCTCCTATCACACTTGCATAAGTATCCAATACTTAAATATATGAGAATTATGTCGTTAAGCTTCCATAACGCGCACAAGTGTAATACTAGTCTATTCTACATTATCGATGTCCAGTCTCGATAATACTACGACTAGGATATTTAATGATTAAACCTTTTTGTGGATTAATAATTTCTCATATCTTATTAATCTGGTATTAATCATATGGACTTTTATCATTTATATATCCAAGTAATCCAATTAAAAAATGATAAAAGAACAATTGCTTTTGTCACATTATTAATTTGTACAAGAACATCATGTTTTTTACAAATAGTGATGCTATGGGTCATAATTGTCCAACATACCAGTCATCGGTCATATTAAGCATAATTACAATAATATTTTACTTAAATCACAAAGAACTGAGTCATAATCATATTTTTACCCAAAGTCATGATGTGACTATCAGTTGGGTGATTGAAAATTTAATCATGAGTGTGCCTCAGTCATATTTATAATCTCAATCACATTACTGACCCTCAATCACATTAAGTACATTCATAATTGTAATATCAGTTACATTACTGATTCTCGGTCACATTAATTACTCTAGTCACATTACAGACCCTCAACCATATTGAGCCTAATCACATTGTAATTTCAATCATATTGTTAACCTTCCAGTCACATTTGTGACATTAATTACATTAATTATTTTAGTCACATTACCAACCCTCAAGCACATTAAGAGCAATCATATATTCATATTTGTGACTTCAAGTATATTGTGATTATTTTTTTTTATTACATGTAGTCTTAAAATGACTATCAATATTTTATGCGTATCTGAGTGTTTATTTATTTAGGTACAGTCATAAGTGACTAAAGTGGTTTCATATGCTCACAAAATTTAGTGTATATTTAATATAAAAATATGTGATTTAACATGTAGTGTCCGAATAAGAGATAAGAGGTTAAATGTATATGAGCTTGCACACAGGAACATTAATATATTATTTTTATAAGGATAAAGGGGAAAAAAATTTAGGTGAAGCGTCTTATTAACTAAAAAGGGACTAAAGAGTAATTAAAAAAATGATTAAAGACGTATAAAATTTAAAATCTTAGGACTAAAAAAGAAATAAGTTTAGAGATATAATTTTTTTATAATAAATTATGAGAAATATGATTTTAATTCTTAAAAATAAATTTCTATTGATTTTTTTAGTGTTTTTGTGTAGTTTTATTACTTTTATACTTCTTTTTTGTTTGGGTTCATTTATCATTTTTGTAGCCCAAACTATCTTAATCTTCTATAATATTGTGTTGTCATTGTCCATTTTCATTTATGTCGACGACACAATTTGGAGGTATTTCTACGAAAACACAAGATTAATATAGACAAAAAATACACTTTCAGTACATGGACCATTTCAATGAATACTAGTGTGATAAGATTAATAGATAGATTCTCAACCCACTGTATTGCCACGAGATAAGGCTAAAAAGTAACCCATCCATTTTTTAATCATTCCTCTTGTAATCGGATTTTTTTTTTTCTGTTGGAGATCCCGTCATTAAATTATCCAATTCGATTTTAATTGAGCAAGTATAATCCTCAGTTGCTCAGGCTCTTACAAGTAATGCACATTGTGGGACTCGAAATCAGAACCTGATAATCAAATCCTAAACTTTTTACCACCAGATCGTTACAAGAAATACAGCTCTGGATTGTCTCATGTTATTGTATGCAATCATGGCTTTTGTTCTCACAAGTATCCAATTTTGTTCCTATTTTTCATATTGCATGCACCCATAATAGAGTATAAGTTTAGAGGGAATGTGATATCTTTCCTTATTTGAAATAAGAAATCTTGAGGGGTTAGAATTAGTGTCAGAACCACCATGCTCAATAAGAAAATTTGTTAAAATATATGATATAATTTAATAAAAAATTAAGTTATTAATATATTATTTTGAATTGTCTCACTAAAATAAAGAATATCGAATATTTTGTGTGACAATCAAATTTGTTCTCACTAAATAAATATTCAGGATACACCAATAATCAAGATTTCGGAATAAAACCACTCTAATATCAAAATGATAATATCCTACTAATAAAGCGAATAATCACATGGAAAGACAAATGTCTTTATTGGGTTAATTTTTTTTTTTTTTATTCTTTGGAAATGTTGGAAACTCTGCCACCAAATCACCATATTCGGACTTAAGTGAAGTAGGTAAAACCCGACTGTCCGAGGCTCTTACAAGAAACGCATCTCATGAATTCGAACCCAGAACTTGAAAACAAGATTTTAAGTCCTACATTACCGAATCACACCTTAAAGCCATTAATTTATATATATATATATATATATAATATATATATATATAATATATAAAAAAGAAAACAACAATCAAACAAACTTTAATAGGCAAATGTAGACATTATTGGCAGGATCAACTTTTGTAGCAAACAAAAACAAAACGTAGAAACCAGTTACCCAAATGTCAATTTCTGTTAATTTATTCCATATAAAATTGGACCATTTTACAATTCATATTTGTCCTTACGTAATTTATTCAAAAGTATCGTCGTTGTCATTTAAGAAATCGATATCAATTATTATATAGAATTTTCTTCGTGGCCTCGAAAGACTTCGAAATCGTCATCTGTGACATCAAGACGATTGCAACATCTATGAACTAGAGATGCCAATAATGACAGAATTCCATATTTGTGAATCCTGATTTATATTTCTTTTTAAATCTCAAATTCCTATCGAGTTTCATGATTTTTTTAGATAAAATATCTAAATTAAAAATGAAAAATCATAAAAAAAATATATCGAAATGATAAATTATCATGAATCTTTCATCGAGCAACACGAGTCCCCAAAATCCAATCTAAAATAAATTTCTATCATTCCTAATTTAAGCTTGGCCAAGAAACAATTTTTTTTTCTTTTTTTTTTTTCAAAATATGAGAGAGTAAACAAACTCCAATTTTTTTTTTTTTTAATCTTTTATCTCCATAATCATTTTATATTAGGGCCCCTTTAAATAATTAAAAGACACAATTGACGTGTAGACTTGTTTTGTTTGCAGCTTTTTACTACAATCACTTGATATTTAGTTATTGGGAATGCCAGGTTGGCCTTTTAAGTTTTAAGTAGATGCCAAACACAAAACAATAATAATAAAATTTGAAAAAGTCATCACTAATGCGTGGTTAATTTGTACACACAAACTGACCTATCATGTTTGATTCAGAGTAAGCGTGACAAAATATTTTGATTTTGATTCTGTTTTGTTAATTAATTGTTTTAAAGTTCAAATTATTTAAAATTTTTATAACAGATTCAAATATCTTCATAATCAGTTGATGACTATCCAACACCCTTGATTGTTTGATGACTAAAAAAAATCATTGGATGCTATAATTAGATGTCAAAATCAAAGGGGGAAAATAATAGAGAGACATTAGCCAGCAATTTTGAGAGAAATAAAAACAATAAGAAATCAGTAGCTCTGATTTGAGAAATTTTTTTATATAAAGTGATCATTCTCCGACCACCATAAACCTATAAATAATCTTGATTCATTTAAATTTCATTAAGAATAAGTTATGTTAGTCCACATAATATGAGAAATAAATGCTACACATGTGGCACGCAATAATTTAATATATCTCACGTTTTTTTATTTAATGATTAAAGAAATGCTTAATTTTAAAAATGATTTAGCTCGTACGACCCATTTGCTTTAATTAATTTTCAAATTAATTTGGTCATCATAGAAGTTTGGTAACATAAGTAGCATCATGATGCTATGATTTATAGTTTTATATTGAGATTAAGATCAAGTTGTTGGTATAATAATAAAAATATAATATTAGATTTTCAAACCACGATTATATCTTTCCAAGCATCATGCTTTGAAAATCTAATATTATATTTCCATGAGTGTGTATATGTATATGTGTATGTGTATATATTGGAAATGTTAACGAGTGTCCTAATGGCACTCATTAATAATATATTTTAGGAAATTTTTGATGAGAAAAATAAAAACAAATTCATTAATGTTTTAATAATTTTTTTTTTATTTTCAATAAAAATGATGTTAAAAATTTCTTAAAATAAATTTTTAAGAAATACCCTAATGGCACTCGTTAGCATAACCATATATATATATGGATCAATTTCATCTTGGATCTATCAAGTTGTTTTAGTCAATAAATTAATGCCCATATATTTTATACTAAGTTTGTCTTTGATTTAAATTTCATTTAAGTGAAATTTGAATTCCAGTAGCTCATTAAATATTTTCCTAATTTTCAATACGTAATTAATATTGTCAAAAATGGATGAAGATTTGTATTTAATTTTATATTGATTTCCATTTTCCAACACACAATAAATGTCATTTAATTATATAAATGTATTGTCTAATACTTTACAATATATGTAAATATCATAATCAATGTAAATGAGTCGATTAATATATTGTATATTTTACTTTACAATATGTTCAATATTTTATATGTTTTTAAAATAATATTTTATATGTTTAATTGTACATATATAATATAATATATAATTTACACCCATATATTATAATAAATATTTTAGACCCGTTTACATTATGTGAAGTATTAAATATTGTATACAATATATTATAAAGGAATAAATATACTTTTCACATATTTGATAAAATATATGAAAGTATACATTTTGATTTTAAAAAATTAAAATTAACTCTCTCACACATATATATATGTCAGTTAAATTGAGCGTAAAAATGCGTCATTCAAAATTAAATAATATGCATACAATAAAGGTTCTATAAAAAAAAAAAAAAAAAAAAAAAAAAAAAAAAAAACACTCCATGTGAACATATAAAAAAATTTAACTAAGCATAAAAATGCATCATTCAAAATTAAATAGTATGCGCACAATAAAGATTCTATAAAAAGTTCTATATGAGAGTACTTATTTTTATCAATATATTTTTTTTTAAAAAAAAATAAAAATTATATATCATAATATACTTCAATTATATGATATGCTTCGATTATGTGATTACTGAAGCATAGCATGGTTACGAATAGATGCATGTCACATAATTCAAACATATCTAAATCATAATATACTTCAATTATATGATATGTTTTAGTTATGAGATATAATAAAATAAAACCAAATAAAATATTTTATTATTAGGTGGGGTCAGCTACATAGATATTTTAACACAATTGTGCTCTATCTGATATCATTGATTATCAAGCTCCATTAAATATATGTATCTTTTTATGATTTCTGTCAATGTCAACTTAGACACTCATTTTTCTCGCTTGATATATGACAACATCAATTGCTCTCCTTTTCTCACTGGGTCACTTAAAAGTGTATGTTGGATATGCTCAAACCATCTGCGTTAATTATATGATATGTTCCAACTTTACGATATACTTCAATTAACATCAATTTCTAACTATGATATGCTTCAATTATATGATATGCATCAATTCCTAATCATAATATGCTTTAATTATATGATATACTTCAATTATGTGAGATGCTTCAATTATATTTTGTGATATACTTCTATTATGTGATATTCTTCAATTATGTGACATGTTTTTACATATATGATATGATTCAATTGTATCTAATATGATTCTATTTCAATTGTATGATATGATTCAATTATATTATGTGATATGGTTCATTTATGTGATATACTTCCATTATATATGATATGCTTCATATATATATGATATGATTCAATTATATATAATATGATTCTACTGTATTATGATTTAATTGTATTATAGGCTTCAATTATGTGATATTCTTCAATTATATAATATGCTTAAACGGTAAGATATGTTTCACATCTATGATGATTCAATTGTATTATATGCTTCAATTGTGTTATATGCTTCAATTATATAATATGCTACAC
>SKCR01015627.1:0-60233 GCA_019454045.1 Zanthoxylum bungeanum
GCGCCGCATGTCTCTGGTCGCCCCATGCTGGTTCTCTTTTGTCTGAAATCTGCAAACAAAACCAACACAAAACAGGGGATGCAAGTTACGTGTATGCATGGATGAACTCCCTATCCCATTAGGTTAGGTCTTCCGCCAATTCAATTGGTGACTGCTCGGTCTTCTCTTCCGTGCCGTACAGTTTTTTTGTTCCTCGGTTTCCTTTTCCCGATATCCATGTTTGCTAAACTCTTTTTGACAAACTTTTTATTTTTAATCTCTAACCCAACATATATCTATGATGGCTTTTAAGACACATGGGGTTAGCATGATGCGTGTATGCATGAGATGCATGAGATGTGTGCGATGTATGGAATATATAAGCCAATTAAGATTTTTACACTAGTTGGCCTATTATCATTTTAAAGTATTCAATCATGCTATTGCACGATGCAAACTTGCCCCAGTTGAAAAAGGCCCAACAGGTTTACACTTTGCGATAACATGGTTAAATGACTTCAAATGATAAGAGACCCAAATATAAAATGGCCCATCGGTATTTTAGAAGCTTTCGGCTCAATTGTCAAAGGACACGAACTTGTCCTAGTTTAAATGGCCCAACAAGTTCATATCTTTTGACAAAAGTCCAACTGAATCCAAATGACAATGATCCCAAACACAAACATAAAGAAATAACTTTTATTGGTCATACAACTAAGGTTCACATGTAGGTTTCAGGAGTGTAAACAAAGGCTCTCGCTGACGAAGGATCGCCCACAACTAGGACTCCCCACTCAAGGGTTCAAGCGACCAAGTGAGCGCACCCTTTTTTATACACTAAGGTACGTGCCAACTAGTTATGGCATGTGACTAACTGTCAAATGGATTTCTCATTGTAGATTCCCCAGAGGGAGGGTGGAGCGAGGCTCTCTTAAGTACCCAAGCCCCTTAGGCTCCTATCGCTTGGTGACAGGAATAAACAATGAATCCTCCAAATTAGCCTATCACAATAGGCTACGAGTAGATGATTATCTAGGTGCCTTCACAGCTTTTCCTTATATAAAGGTAGTGAGTGAAGGACGACACCAAACCATCACCTAGCTTTAATAATGCCTTTGATTAAACTCCCTAAACCCACAATAGACATGTTTAATTTAAAGCACAAATCACAAACATAATAAGACATTATTTCGGGGCCGATTCTCTATCCCTAGTGGAGTCGCCAGACTGTAGGACACAGAAACTTGGGCGACGTATGCTGTTCCAGGCTCGCGGCCCGGTCGGGAGTATGGAGTAGCCCGTGGGGGATTAAACCGGAGAATAAAGGAGTCGCCACTCGGTGTGAACCGGGAAATGATTTAAGGCCGCACTCACCCCTCGCAAGGGAAGACCTCAAACCGTTGGGTTCGAAATGGTCCCTTACTTATGTCATTTGTAATGAATGGATTTTTACAATTTTAACCAAGTATACTCGACAAACATATTGGTCAAAGTAGTCTAAATTCTTATAAAGCCTAAATCTAAGTTTGCATGCTTCAAACTTTCATAACGGAAAACACATGATATCACACAATAAGCATGTTGAATAAATACGACTTAAACATAATCAAACTCCTATTGCGAAATAAAATAATTGAATTATGCTAAAAATAAAAAAACTTTCTAATGGCCTAATCATGGTCGAATACAAGTTTGGATGAAATAAAATACGTGAATCCTTCAAGTGGTACGGGGCATTGTATCCCAAGTGCAAACCATAGTACCGTCCATTCGGATTCGGCTATGGAATTTATGCCCGGGTTTCCATCCAATATACCACAAAAAGGAACACATATTCCATTCACCCGAAATCACATCATATACTAATTAAAAATATTCATGTGAAATAAAGTAAATTACATACTTTCTAAACTATTAATTCATACGAGAATTAAACAACATGTTAAACTATTCATTCATGCTAAATAACATAAATAATATGTTTTCTAAATCGCTATTTCATGCGAGGAAATTAAATAACATACTTCCTAAGTCATTAAATCATACGAGGAAAATAAATTACATGTCTTCTAATTCACTAAATCATGCGAGGAAAATAAATATCATGTGCCCTCAGGTCTAACCTTTTGTGTCGTCTCTTGGAAGTGCGGTATACGGTCGTCGGAAGAGTCGAAGCTCCGCAACTCCTCCAATTCACTATTTCGCCTGTCTGGGCTGCTATTTTCACTCCGTTTCGCTGCTGTTTGTGTTGTATTTTCTGGTCACTATTTTAAGGCAAGTAGGGGACTATTTTGGCAGTTTTCGGTGGTCAGAAGGTGCAGTTCAGGGCAATTTCTGGGGTGTAATTTGTGGTAGTTTAGGTGAAGGTTAGGGCTGGTGAAGTGCATGAGTTAGAGGGGCTGATCTGTGCATGCGTGTGTGAGATGAGTTGAAGGTGTGTGCGTGGGGTAGTTTGTGGCTTGATAAAGGCTAAGGGGCTGTGAGGCAAGGTGAGGGGCTGTGCGTGAATGGGGCTGTGTGCGTGAATGCTTGCTGGTCAGGGACGTGAATGGCAGGTGGCGTGATGAAGGCTAAGGGCTGATTGAGTGGGCAGTAACGTGAAGAAGGTAGGGGCCTGATAAGGGTGTGTGGCGTGTATTGCTAAAGGGCTGTAAGGGCTATTTGTGAGCTACGTGAATGTAGTGTGTGAAGGGGCAGGGGGCGTGAGGCAGTGAAGGCTGGTCAGAAGGTTACGTGAAGGGCAGTGTATGGCGTGAATGGAGGCTTGAAGGCTAGTGGCGTCGTTGAAGTATGAATGGCTTTATTGCGTGATTGGAGGGCTGCAGGTCAGGGGCTTTCGTTTGGTGTGTAGTGTGTTGCTCGGCCTTTTAGGGTTTTGTTGCTGAAAGTTTATGTGTGTGCTTGAATGTGGCGTGAAGAATAATGGCGTGTGGAAGGGGTAGATTTGTGCAAGGCTTGTGCGTGAGTGGCTTTTTGTGTGATGAGTGATTATGCGTGAAGGGCTGGTATGAGTTTCCTGGGCGATGTGGGATTGAGGGGAGTGATGGGTTGTGAAGTGTTTGTGCGTGAATTGTGAAGTGTTTGTGCGTGAATTGTGAAGACAATTATGGTTGGTAGTTTCCTAATCGATGGGGGATTGAGGGGAGTGATGGGTTGTTGTTTTAGGGATGAAGGGGTTGGTTTCAGGGAGGCTACTGGGCGTGTTTGAAGGCTGTTTATGAGGGGGTGCAGTGTCGTGAACAGGGGGCTGGTTCTTGGGTGTTTTAGCGCGAGCAGTGGGCTATTTCAAGAGACTTTTCTGGTCAGTATTTGGGCACAGAATTTTGTGAATTAAGGGGGGGTGACTTGCGTGAAGTGCAAAGGCTGAATGAGGGGGGCTACTGGCGTGAAATGCAAGGGCTGAATGAGGGCTTGGTTTAAGTGAGGGGCAGTAGGCGTGAACAAGGGGAGTCTTTATAATGTGTTTGTGTTATGAAGATGCTAAATATGTGCTAGGAAGGTGCTATCAGGATGATAGGGGAAGGATGGTGAATTAAGGGCTCTTTAAATAGGCAAAGGGAGGTGCATTAATTGGGTAGGGAAGGGGGTATTAATTGGGTTGGCTTGCTTTGTTGAAAAAATTGGAAAGGGAGGTAGCTTAGTCAAGGGACGTGGGGTGCTAGGCTTAAATGGTGTAGGGTTATACTTGACTTGGTGAGGGGAGGTTATTAAAATGGCTTGGAAAAAATGGTAAAGGGGTGGCTTTGGTGTTAATGAGTGTGGGGTAGGCTTTTGCTGAGTTAACTTGGTTGTTTGAATAGTTAGTGGGGAGGTAAATGAGCAAAGGGCGTGGGCTTTGGTTTAGGTGGGCTTGGTGTGTGTTTTGATTTGGTTTCATGGGCTTTGGGCGTGGGCTTTGATGTCTAAGGGAGTGGGCTTGATTTGCGGGGGTTTTGGGTCAAAGGTGCTTTTGAAATGGAGGTTTGACGAGCAAACCTGAAGCTAAACAAGCGAATCAAGTCCGACAAAATATCAATTTTTAATTCTTCCATTCCGACGTCCATTTCCCGCGACTTCCACGACTTAAGAGGTAGTGTCTCCGTACGAGGCTCATCATCGGGACTTACATGCAAAAATGCAGTGCCTACACTTGTGTACACAATATCTGTATCCGTCAATTCCAAATCTGTGTCAAGTTGCATCTGAGGTGGATTTTCCCCCATGCCTCCAAAAATCATAAAACTCAAGCTTTTGAATCAATCTTTCTTAAAACATCATCATTGTAAATCAAACTGTAATAAAACTTATCTTTTTGAATCATGCTCTTTCTTAAAATAGCTGTAAATAAATTTGGCTAATGCCCTATGTACTAAAAAGGTAAATCTGATATCAAAATAATTAAATAAAATCAGTTTGAGAAAATGGTATACTCATTGATTTGGAATCTAGCTGGCGTTTCTTTACTTCGCCGTAGGAGATTGCGGTCCTGCAATGATTTATAATTGGTAAACTTGATTAGAATATATGCCGAGGAATATATTTTGGAATTAGACTACATTATCCATTCAAGTACTTGCTATCACTACATGGCGGATCATACTTGTGTCATGATGTAATGTGAGTACATGTGTCGATACAAGACCCTTAGAATGTCTTCTAACTTCCTAAGATGATGATGAAATAGACTTAATTGTTTCTGTATTGTGTCGCGATGCCAGGTTTGGCACGTCGCGACGCCTACGCAAGTAGTCCCAAGTAGAGAGCTTGTTCTGTTTCGCGTTCTGACGCTAAGGGTTCCGCATCGTGACTCCCACCTGATCAGACCCGAGGTAGGGTCTCTACTTGTCAGGTGCCGTGACCTCAAATTCTAAGCGTTGCGACGCTTACACAATTAGACCCGAGGCAGAGAACCTCTAATCTTTACGCGTCGCGACGTTGGGTATTGGACGTCACGACACTAGGCCAATTTTAGGATCTAACATCAACTCTTCAAGGAAATACTCCATAATAAACCCAACACCCTCATCTTCATACAAGCTAAATCAACTATCCATATTCAAGTTATCATAATTTCATCCTTCTATCATCATCACAACATCAAATTCCAAAAACCTCAATTTTCTCATCCTTTAGAGTTTCCTACTTGGGGATTTCTCAAAATCCTAATTTTCTTAACACCAAAACCACATAAACAAAATCACTCACAATTCAACAACACTCATTTATCATCAAAGCATTAATATTTCAAATTTGGGTCAAGTTTTTCTTACCTTATCTTACTTGATTTCCTCCACCAAATAAGTCTTCCAAGCTTGATATTCTTCTTCCTAGCTTTTAGTAGGTTGGTTTGCCTTTGTTTCATCTTGATTTTAGGTGATAAAATGGATTTCCCTTTTTCTCCCTTTCTTTCTTCTTCTTTTTTCTTCTAACGTTTCTTTTCCTTCATCTCTCTTGGGGATGAATGAATAGTATCCCCTATTTATATTAGGGGCTGATTTGGCTAATTTTTGTAATGATTTTATGAACAAAATATCAGAATTTTTGAGAACATTTGGGAATTATCTAGATTGGTCCTCGGGTACTATTCATCTCAATTTGTGAGCTATATTTTTGACATATTTCTGATTTGAATTTGGGAAAATTTCCAGCGCGAAAGTTGTAGGTCTCGGTATTATATTTTTGAATATATAAAGTTCATAAGAATCGAAGATCGTATGAAAATGTAATAGCTCAAATACCACGAGTTGTCCGGATTTAATCTTGGAATGAATTCCGTATCAGAATTGCGTGGAATTCGTCGAATGTCCAAAAGTCATTTCATGAGTGTATACATGTTCGAACATGATTTATATCATGTATCATGCGTCTCATGATGTAATAGTCGTCGAGATTGTCGGGTGTTATAAATTCTCTCCCCCCTTAAATAGGATTCATCCTCTAATCCCCGTCTGAGGTCCAATTTCCAAATCCATCTTGGTTCTAGTATCTCAATGTCTCTACTACTCTTATTTTCCTTAAATTTTTTTCTGCTTTTCTATTCAACTCTTCTCCTGATATACTTTACTAGACTTTTACATGGACACACGTTCCTAATCCGCCAATCTATTTTCTCGCACGGTAATTTACACTGTATAATGTATTCTATACATATAGAGATGTGAGTTCTTTAGGAAACTTATCAAATTATAAAATGTTCACTATTTTTATTTTTGATCCTTGCAATCTTCATCAAAACATACTAACTACTGAAATTGACATATCATTTATTAAACCATTTATTCCTCAGCTTATAGTTCCCATAACACTCATCGTCTTATCATGACTTATATATGATCCATGTTAATTTAATGTCGTTCTATATTTCCTTCATTCTGTTATCATTTTTCTATCTCCTATAATACCAATCAAGTTTAATAACTTAGTTTCCTTGTGTTTTATGCATCCTTAAAGTACTTCACCTTTTGATCCAACATATACTCTTTCGTGCTCTATCTAATAAGTAACGTTCTATACGCTTGGTCGAATGTCAAGGTTTCTCCACTATTCCTTATATTTGCTGCAGAAATTTGGTATTAATCATGGATCCTCGATTGTTGAAACTACTGCAGTACTAACTTCCTCAGAAGATTATGTTGCTTAAATATGTTTCTTGCAATAATACCCGCAACTAGTTTCCCAAATCCTTCTCACTTATCTTATCATGTTTTCTAATTCATGGTACTTCCGAGTCTTTAGATATACTGATATTCTCTATGGTTAGACTTTTTACATCCTTCAAGTGTACAGAAGAATAACCTTACAAAATATTTTTCTAGCTCCATATATTCAATCTGCTTTTAACACTCTTCCTATTAATTCACCTATTTTACTCTATTTTTTCTCTTCACTAAGTTCCAACGTCTATCGGCTTCGACCTTTATATCCTCGCATCTCTATCTACCTCTTAGGATTAGGTCCTTATAATTTATGATTAATCTATTTATATGCCTTAATTTTTACCGTCCAGTTTTCCGATACCTCTTACTCCAACATATTACTTCTGGGAATATCTCTAAAAATCCTCCTAGGTTGGCTAAAACTTAATGAATTAAATAGCTATTATGTTCATTTTATCTATACTAGGGCAGAGTAGATACTCACTGCTTGAAAGTAAAGCTTGACATCGACGATGGCGATTTAGTTCTCATTAATGGTCATACTATCTTCCGTACCTTAGATTCGTTGCTATCATAAGTCTAGTTAACTGTCTTCCATACTGAATTGTTTTTCTTGCTTAGTTACACTCTAAGATATCATACTTTCAGCTATCCTCATAGTCTTATTTGGTCAAGTGTTGTATTGGTCTTGAAAATATTAGTGTACTTAGTTTTCTTGGTCGTCTTACGTTATTCCTCAACAAATATTTTTCAAGTCATCCTAAGCATTATTCATAGTGGTACATTGTCAGGGAATATATGACTATCCTCGTTATCTTCCTTTCGTTTATATCTAATAGAATCTCGATGTTGATATTAGGCATTCTTAGTCATTCCGTAGTTCTACCGAACTTAACCATCAAAATTCCATCTTAACACTTATACACTTCTGTTATTGTCTATCTAGTATCTTTTCTATTGTAGTCTTACCTCGACAGTTCTTTCTCTAAACCTTTTACTTAAAGTTCTTTTTGCCTTCTTTTATGCTCTTATTCTATATCTAAAAATTTTGTACTTCATGTCCTTGTCTTTTTATCCCAGGGGTATTACCTTTTAAATGTGTTTTACTCTGCCTTTTAGGATACTATACTATACCAAGAATTTACTTACTTCTGAGAGTATCATCGGGACGAGCGTCAAGGTATATCTTTACTATTATTGTCTAACGAGGGTTGGGACGGTGGGGATGGTTCTAAAGTCTTTAGGGGGTGGTGGTCTCACTAATTACGCTTGTTGTAGTTGCACATATTACTTATTTATAATCCTAAGATTTCCATTTTTTACTCATCTGATGTTGGATTCACACACTAAGGTACACTAAGGTACTACTGCTAAGAACTATCTGGATTACCTCTTCCAACTTTACTCCTAATTATTTTTCGTCTATCGATCATACTACCTCTTATTGAGAACCTCATTTAGGGTCATGCTCTCTGAAAAATCTATCATGATGCCTCTGTAATTCTTCCTACTAGTCTCTATTTCTTAACCCTCTTAAGTCGTTACACCCCTGGAAATTCTACATCAACTTTGGTTGGTTAAATTACCTTTACTATTACTTTTGGTTCAGGTGATACTTTCCTATTTGATCTTCCATTCTAGTGTAATGGGGATCTTAATAGGTTTAATACCTTATCTCTGAGGATTGCTCTCTCTCTGATTTCTTTTACTCTTTTGAACCTTTATCTTCTGCCACAATGGATTTGATTATTACTTTTATTTTTAGCTTGGCTTGTGGCGAATTTAAACTACTCCATCTCGTACAAAATATTACTATTTTTATGGTCCTTACCAAAGTTATGTTGAACTACTTGGTTCAGTCGTCTGTTGTCTTATGAGTTTTCTATCCCATTAAGTATTCTCATTTACTTGTTCACATATTTACTAGGTCCTAACTTGAGGGGTGACTATATGCATTTCGTGGAGATCTAGGAATATTCATTAATGTTTTTCGTCCAACTTCAATGATGGATTGGTATTACTTTTAATTTTAAATTGGCTTGTGGCAAATTTAAACTACTCTATCTCGTACAAAATATTACTATTTTTATGTTCCTTATCTAAGTTCTGTTGAACCACTTAGTTCAGCCGTCTGCTGTCTCATGAGTTTTCTGTCCCATTAAGTATTATTCTTTACTTGTTCACATCTTTACTAGGTCCTAACTTGAGGGGGTAACTATATGCATTTCGTGGAGATCTGTGAATATTCATTACTGTTATTCGTCCAAGTCTAGTGATGGATTGGTTTGGTTTCTAAACACTTACTGGGGTCGGGCTACTGGACAAAAGAGTTATCATTCATTCTGTTAGGACCTGTATATACTTCTTCATGTTTTAAAGTTCCTCAACCTTTATCAACCATCCAGAGATCTCCATCTATGTTACTGCCTTTGAGCTACTTTATATATGCTACTATACCTACTGAACTCTCTTGTCACTTTCTGTATCTTTCTTATTGTTTCCATATCCCAGTTCTTGGCTTTAAGTTGTGTTACCGAAGCTAGTGGTGTTTCATTCTTCTGTGTTACTTCCTATATCTCTGCTCTCTGCTCTTGCTATAGGCTACAATTATGCCGTTTAACTTTACTGTTCATACTGGTATTCTTGCTAACTTCCGAATGTCTCTAATCTCATAGGTATGCTTTTTTAAAATTTCAAGGATTTCCATTGGCATTGGTCTGATCTAAGGATTCGTACTGGTGCGACCTATTTCCAATCTTGTTTATGTCAGATTCTAACTTTTCTAGCCTTGAAAGGTCTATTTGGTATCTTTCTGGGTGAACTATCTCTTCATGTTCGCTACTAGTGTCTTAAAATATATCATTATGGGCACTGAGTTTTCTTACGGTTATCTCTATCAATGCTGGGAAGGGCTGGGACAAGCATCTTACATTTCGACGACCATCGATATCCTTCTCTTGTATTTTGTGTTTTGCTGGAGTCTATTACTCATGTAAGGTGGGTATGAGATAGGCTCCGTCAGGACAACTTCCTTAACCAGATTTTAATGAGAGGTTCGAAATCTAGGTAGCTTAGGGTCGTGTCTATATCAGGTTTCTTGGTTGAGGTGACTAATTATATCATTACAACATGCATTTTATTTATTTTCGGGCTTGGGTTTGGGTGTCTAAAATATCTATATCCTTTGTGGCATCTCATGTCTTTTGGAACTTTTGACTAGGGATGGCAAAATCCGGATCCGGATCCGGAAGTAATTTTGTTACCCCGGGTCCGGATCCAGATACACGGTTTCTGTTTTTTTTTTTAATTGTATTATTTTATATTTATATTTGGATTTTATCAAGTTTATTAGTTTTATTTCAATGTTTTTAAATTTTTTAATTATATTCTATTATATATATATATTTTTATATAAATATGCATATTATTTTGTATTTTTCATTATATTTATTTTTTATTTTTTCGGACCCGGGCGAACCCGGGTTCGGATCCGGATTGGCCTGGGTCCAAATTTTTAAGATCTGGGTCTACCCGGACCCGGGCCGGCCCGGGTCTCACTGCCATGCCTACTTTTGACGACTGATCATGATTCTTACTTCTCTTATCTTTTTGAATATCTTTCATTTTTCAGGAAATTTGCTATCAATACGAGGCGCTCCAGGGCTATTGAATCTATCTGAATGAATTTTCTGAGGAGGGAAGGAATCTTACTTGGGACCTGACATTTTACTTCTGCTCAGACTTATTCTATTCTCCTTACTACTATAGATTCTGATACTATTTTATCTATCTGATTATGTATCTCTACCCTTTACGAACTATGGTTACCTTAAGCATATGTATTTTATCTTTTACTTTTCTTTTTCTTTCTACTTTTATGGGTGGGCATCATTAGAACTTTACTATCTATTCTCGTAACTTATCTTGAGCTTCTAATAATCCACCAAGATAACTATAGGAGGTTTCTCAACTTGGACAAATAGTATGGTTACTTATATAAGGAGGAAAATTCGAATAGTTTAGGAATTCTTACTAATCTGTCTATAGAACTTGAGGACGTACTCGAGGATCAGATATTGGAGAGGTAGTACCTTGTATACTAGAACCCCGGGTATACTGCATATACAAAACTCAGCACTTTACCCACTGCAGTTACTGACTCCCTAGACCATGCTATGATACCATCTTTGTAGCATCCCACTCCAGGGATGCTACCGGCAAGGAAAAAGCTGTCTTATCCCGCTGAGCCTCTGACACATTGACTATGCTCAACATTACTAATCTCATCTCATACATAGACTCATGCATAGGGACTATTGCGCAACTCAATAACATGGAACGCTCCTCACATATAAATACTATGTACTCAATAGTACTTCATATTACAATTCTGAAAATGAAAACTTTTAACACATAACATACACAATCTCTACTATACAGCATGTATGATACATGACTTTATTTAGACTTTGACTGTAATGCAGCTCTGACTCGACCTGGTAGACTCAAACCCTCTAGTGACTGCCATCAGTATTTGTCCTCTCAATATCGTCCTCCGGGTATACCTGCAAAACTAAGGAACTAGGAGTGGAGGGTTAGATCGTTTGAACGACCTAGTGAGTGGACATTTTAAAAAAGAAACTAAAATGCTTTTTGAAAATCCATGGTTCTAAAACCAAATTCATCTCAAGGAAATCATCTTTTCTGAAATCTATTTTCTTATCTGAAAAAAATTCTCTTTCTAGAGAACTTTTCTGAAAACTGCTTTTGGTCTGTAAATCTCTAAAATTCTTATAAAACAGTTTCTTTTGAAAACTATTCTTAAAACCATCTTTCTGAAAGTCTGTCTCTAAAAATCCACTTCTGAAAATTTGTTTCTGAAAAATCTTTATCTGAATAGCTAGCGCATGAGGGCGTTTTGTCTTGCCATCCCCCATACGTTACATCTAGTGCTCTTAGGGTGTTACGTATCGTCGTCCCCCAAGCCACAGAATTGGAGCCGGGGGTGCGGATCAATGCTACCCTCATGACTCATAATTTAGGATCTAGGGGCATTTGTCATCCCTAGTCTTGAACTACGTGTGCACATGATATTTGTATCCATCAATTCCATATATGTGTCAAGTTACATCTAATATGGGTTTTCCCCCATGCCTCCAACAATCATAAAACTCAAGCTTTTGAAACCAATCTTTCTAAAAACATCATCTTTCCTAAATCAAACTATAATAAAACTTATATTTCTGAAACATGCTCTTTCTTAAAACAACTGGAAATAAATCTAGCTAACGCCTTATGTTCTAAAAAAGAAAGCCTGATATCAAAATAATTAAATAAAATTAGTTTGAGAAAAAGGTCCACTCACTGATTTGGAATCTAACTGGCATTATTTTACTTCACCGTATGAGATTGTGGTTCATGCAATGATCTATAATTGGTAAACTTGATTAGAATATAGGCTGAGAAATATATTTCGGAATTAGGCTAAATTATCCATTCAAGTATTTGTTATCACTAAATGGTGTATCATACTCGTGTCATGACGTAATGTGAGTACATGTGTCGATACAAGACCCTTAGAGTGTCTTCTAACTTCCTAAGATGATGATGAAATGGACTGAATTTATTTCTATATCACATCACGATGCCGGGTCTGGCGCGTCGCGATGCCCACCCAAGCAGTCCTAGGTAGAGAGTATGTTATGTTTCACGTCGCGACGCTAAGGGTTCCGTGTCACGACGCCCACCTGATCAGACCCGAGGCAGGGCCTCTACTTGATACGTGTCACGAAGTCAAATGTTGAGCGTTGTAATGCTCACACAATCATACTCGAGGCAGTGAGATTCTGATTCTTATGCGTTGCAACATTGGGTGTTGGGTTTCGTGATGCTAGGCCAATTTTAGGGTCTAACATCAACTCTTCAAGGACATACTCCTTAATAAACCCAACACATTCATCTTCATACAAGCTAAAGAAACTATCCACATTCAAATTATCACAATCCTATCCTTCTATCATCATCACAACATCAAATTCCAAAAAACTTCAATTTGCTTATCCTTTAGAGTTTCCTACTTGAAGATTTCTCAAAATCCTAATTTTCTTAACACCAAAACCATATAAACAACATTACTCACAACTTAACAACACTCATTTATCATCAAATCATCAAAATATTAATATTTCAAATTTAGGTCAAGTTTTCCTTACCTTATCTTACTTGATTTCCTTCTCCAAATAAGTTTTCTAAGTATGATATTCTTCTTCCTAGCTTGTAGTGGGTTGTTTGCCTTTGTTTCCTCTTGATTTTGGGTGAGAAAATGGTGTTCTCTCTTTTCTCCATTTCTTATTCTTCTTATTTCTTCTTACGTTTATTTTCCTTCATCTCTCTTGGGGATGAATGAATAGTATCCCCTATTAATATTAGGGGCTGATTTGGCTAATTTGTGTAGTAATTTTATGAACAAAATATCAGAATTTTTTAGAACATTTGGGAATTATCTAGATTGGTCATTGGGTACTATTTATTAAATTTTGAGCTGCATTTTTGACCTGTTTCTGATTTGAATTTTGGAAAATATCCAACGCACAAGTTATAGGTCTCCGTCTGAGCTTTTTAATGATATAAAGTTCATAAGAATCAGAGATCGTATGAAAATGTTACAACTCAAACACCATGGGCTATCTGGATGTAATCTTGGAATGAATTCCGTATTGGAACTGCGAGGAATTTACCGAATGTCCAAAAGTCATTTCATGAGAGTATACATATTCGAACATGATTTATATCATGTATCATATGTCTCATGATGTAATAGTCGTCGAGATCGCCGAGTGTTACACCTTTGTTATTGCTTTCAGCAGAAATTATTTTGAGATTAATAAAACAAAGAACATATTTTTCTCTCTCAAATCTTATTCTTGACAGAACATTAAAGACTTATGAAGGAAGTAGAAACCTTTATTATGTCATCTTGCAAGTGATATTCTTGAAGTGTCGATATTTAAGGAGTCAGTTCATCATCCTTACTGCTTTCGTGGGCGTGTATAAAAATCTATTATGAGTTTCACGGGCTTCATTCCTTTGGGGTTCTCATCACTTGGTATTCAAAGCCTCAGTTGCATAGCTGATTATATATTTTCTTATATTCTAGTGTTTTTTTAGTCTTTCTTTTGTTGTTTGTGTGTCTTTTCATGTTATTTTCTCTCATATTGTTGGAAATGGTGATCGAGCACCATTCACTTTTTGTATGAATATTTATTATTTATGCAATGTAATATTTTCTTTATCATGATTATTTATTTATTTTATGGTAATTTCTTACTTTTATTTATATATTGTAAATCTAAATGTTATATTACTCTAAGAGTTAGAGATTTCGAGTTTCACTCGAAACCTGATATGAAATTAGTAAAGACCCGAGAGTTACAATATATGGTGATATAGTTGCAAGAGTTGTAAATGATGTTAAGAAATATCACGCATTCTCTCGAATATAAATTATTTATGGTCTAGATCTATTGACATGAGTTGGTCATTATATTGGTAAGACTAGTGCATTGTCTATATATGTAATGGACATATGGTTTGTCTCAACAGACCATGAACTTAGCAGAAGTTCACATAGAAATGTGGATACTCATTAGTGGAATGAATATCGAACAAACTCATAGAAGATGATTAATAGATATTCCATAAAACTGTCAATAGTTATATTTTCGAGTTGAGTAGTTATTGTGGTCCTTTGACTTGAGACACCACGGTGATCTTGTGAGTGATCCTCTATGCCTGATACCATGTATTTAAGAAATCTTTTATGGTCTGACCTCTGGATGACTGTTAGGTATAGACCGATGCTCACGAAGATCGGTGTGTGTTAATATGAGGATTCGTCAGTCCATATGGTTAGATTTTATTTCCATAAATTTTCAGAGTATATTCCGGAAATCTTTCGGCCGAAAGTTCGTTGAAGAAATTATTTCTTTAACATTGTAAATAATATTGAAAAAAAGTTTTGCATATATTATTTATTAATGGAATATAATTATGAAAAATTATTTTATATTGAGTAGATAAGGTTTTGACAATAAAACTATGATCTTACTCAATAGGAGACCGTAATGACGAAAGGACTATAGATTAACGTTTTAACCTCAACTTGTATGGTTCAGCGTGTCGTGTTGTTTTTAACCATGATTTGTAGATGGGTAGGGCTTCATGAATATATATACAAGTAAATGAGATATATATGTATAAATATAAGTAACAACCGAACGTGAGCCTAGAGGGTTCCACTATATTAAGTTTACTCATTGAGCACTAGGGCGACTTTGGTCAAATATTGACAAAGTGTTTTGGGTTTAATGATTGAATTGTTTGATCCTATAATTCATGAGATGAATTAATTTAATTGAATTAATTAATTTTATATCAAGAGTTGATATAAGTTTATTGTATAATAGATGTAAATTTGATTTACATAAAATAGTAATTAATTAATGAATTAATTTAATTGTTAAACTAATATACAAAATTATTTACTTAGTTTATACAAATAAAGGTATTAATTAATTAAGGTAACTATATTTATGTAATTGAATGTTTTTAGTTAAAGTAACTAAAATCATTTAATTGTAATTTAGTTTACCTTGGTTGGTGTGAATTTTTTTAACCGTGGTTAAGTTAATTTTTGAAATTTGTGGTGTATGGAAAAGATTCCCTTGTACCATGGTTTAATTAAATGGTTTGTTTTTGGTTTTCTTAATTTTAATTAATAAAAACAAATAGAAGCAAAAATTGTTTTTTTGGTGTGCTTGGCTCTCCTCCTCTGCCGAACAAAAAGAACAAAAAAAAAAAAAAAAAGGGGAATTGCATTTTTGCTCTCTGCCTGCCGAATGAACAAGAAAATGAAGTGATTTTTTTTTTGTTTTTTTTTTTTTGCTCTCCAAAATTCAAGCCAAAACTCTCACAAAAAATTACCCAACTAGTTATCAAGAACATGGAATTAATCCTTAAGAGTTAATGATCAATTTGTGTGCTTGAAATACAAAATTTTTCTAGAGTTTAAGAGTTAAACCTTAAGGAAGTTTTTGTTGTCATCATTGAGTGATCAAAGCACCTTTTGGTCACCAAGATTTGTTCTTCAAGAAGCTTTGATTTGGTGGAGATAGAAGAAGTTCAAAGATTCAAAGGGCTTGGATGCAAAGCTTCTCAAATTGGCAAGGATTAAAAGCTATTGTAGGTAAATTTATTTTATAAATTTATAGTTGGGTTGTTATTATTGAATAAATTGTTTATGCAATTGTTGGATAATTGTAAGCATGTATGTGAGGAATTTTTAAGCATTAACGTGTATAGAAAATTAATGTATGGATGATTTATTGATTTTATATGCTTGGTTTATATTTGACAATTGTTGGAGAATATTTTGATGCTTGGATTAATTTATTAAGTGTTGATAAATTTATTAAAGTGTTTAGAATATTTATTTAAGCTTATGAGAATTATATTGATACATGAAAAAAATAATATATGATGATATATGATTTTTAGTGCATTGGAATAATTTTAAGTTTATGAAAATAAATATTTTAATACACTTTTTAGGGTATTGTCGAAAAAAAAATTGCTCGGGATTTGATCTTGCACGCGTTCTGCTGTACTCGGCATATCTGTTCCTCCGTAACAAAGTGGTATCAGAGCGATACATGCTAATAATTGTTCATGTCCTTTACAATTTTTCTTGATTGTATAAAATGCCCATGCATACATTTAATTGTTGATTATATATTTAAGCATTTTTTTTATATACATGCATACATTTAAATATTTGTATGTGTTTGAGTATGTAAAATCTCTACACTATATCTTAGTGTCATTAATTTTGTATGAAAATATAACATGGTTCGGCTTGTCTATACGGTGTTAGTTAAACCATTATGATTATTCCCAATATTGCTAAAGCGTGAAGGATTTGTTATAATGTTTTGATCTAATCCAGTTAAACATGAGATGAGTCAAATTTAAGAGAAAGTATTATCCAATATTGCTAAAGCATGATGATAATATTAGTATCATACTTTTATAGACAAGTTGATCTAAAAAATTGAATTATCCAATATTGCTAAAGCGTGAGGATAAGATTTGATTTAGGACTGAATGCAAGAGTTGCATGAGATGCAATTGACAATAGTTCTACCTCTCGAATTTACAATGGTCAATATTGCTAAAGCGTGAGACTTTTGTAAATGTCAAGAAGGATCTACTTCTCATTGTGAGATTTAAGAGTTAAATTTATGTATTCTTGTTTGTAGAGATTATAAAGAATATGTAAGACAATGCGAAGGCACTTTATAGAAAAAGTAATTTCATGCTTTATTTAGTTTTTTTTATCATGGTTTTAAATATTATTATCCGCTTAATTTTGTTTTATCTTGTGTAGATAGAATGTCTGTTTCGAACTCGCTTTCGCGTATACTTGATACGTATAGGCTCTAGGGTGCTGTTAATTATAATGTTTGGCTCATGAATCTCCGAATTCTCTGTCAAGCGGAGCAACTTGAATATGTTCTAGATCACCTAATGCCCGCAAGGGTTTCAGACGATACTTTAGATGAGGAACGTGAGATGTTCAAAAGATGGAAGGATGATGATCAGAAAGTTCGGTCATACATCTTGGGATCTATGATGCCGGAACTACATAGGAAGTTTATGTCGATGCCTGATTCCGGATCCATCTTGTTACATATGAAGGAACTATTCAGTGATCGACCACAGGTAGAGATGCATAAGGTGGTTGTCGAGCTTTTTCATACTTTCCTCCCGGAGGAAAAACCTGTTAGCCCACTGTAGACAACAGAACCTGGGCGACTCCACTGGGGACAGAGAATCGGCCCCGAAATAATGCCTTGTAATGTATAGATTTATGCTTTAATTAACCGTGTCTACAAATGTGTGAAATGAGGGTTGTAATCAAAGGCATTTTGAGGCTAGGTAATGGTTTGGTGTCTTCCTTCACTCACCACCTTTCTAGAAGGAAAAGCTGTGAGGACACCTATATGGCCATCTACTCGTAGCCTTTGTGATGGACTAATTTGGAGGACTCGTTGTTTATTCCTGACACCAAGCGATAAGAGCCTAAGAGGCTTTGGGTACTTAAGTGAGCCTCGCTCCACCTTCCCTCTAGGGAATCTACAACGGGAAATCCACTTGACAGTCCGTCACACACCATAGCTCATTGGCACGTACCTTAGTGTAAAAAAAGGGTGTGCTCACTTGGTTGCTCGAACCCTTGATTGGGGAGACCTAGTTGTGGGCCATCATTCGCCGATGAGAGCCTTTGTCCATACTCCCATGAACCCATGCGTAGACCGGGTTGTATAGCCTATATTTCCTTGTGCTTTAGGACCATTATCATTTGGATGAATTGGACTCTTTGTCAAAAATGCAAACTTGCTGGGCCATTTAAACTGGGGCAGGTCCGTATCTTATGACAATTAGGCCCAAAGCTTCTGAAATGATGGTGGGCCACGCGGTAGAAGTTATTCTTTTATAATATCTTCCTTGTATGCTTATGTTTGGGAACATTGCTATCTGAATCCATCTGGGTCTTTTGTCATGAGATATGGGCTTGTTGGGCCATTTAAACTGGGACAAGAACATATCTTATGACGATTGGGCCAAAATGCTTCTAAATAACAATGGGCCATTTTATGATTGTGTTCGGAATATTATCATTTGGATTTAGTTGGGCTCTTTGCCATGAGATGTGAACTCGTTGGGCCATTTAAACTGGGACGAGTTCACTCCTATGACAGTTAGCCCAAAAACTTCTAAAATGATGATGAGCCGATTTGTGTGAAAATTTTAATAAGTTGATATATTTCTTGTATCGCATGCATATAATGCATCCCATGCATACATATATCATGTTAACCCTTGTGTTCTGAAAGCCATCATAGATTCCCGTTGGGTTAGGGAAAAGGAGAGACTCATCAAAATACTGGGAACAGACATGAGTGAATCAGATATTGAGGTATCCCGTATGGATCAGTTGGAAAACGGTCTCGCCAAGGTCACTGAACAGTTGCAAGCCTTGGCTGCTGCCATGACAAATATGGCTGTGCCCCGTGCTGGGGGAAATTCTAAGAATGGGAAGCGCGAGGAGCCTCCGAATGGGTTGGGGGATGATATCCCCGCTTTTGATGATGATATGGCAGAGTATGCAACAGACAGAGTGATTGGGTATCAGGCCGAGATACAGAAACTCAGGGATCAGGTTGAATCTGTTACCCGCAAGATGAGGGGTAAGAATGAAGATTTGCTAGATTATGAGACAATGACGTTTGAGGAGCAGTTGCCAGCGCAGTTTAAGATGCCGGATTTGGCTAAGTTCAATGGGAACGGAGATCCGAGGGTGCATCTTAGTCAGTATGTGTCTGTTATGAGTTCAGTTGGCCTGTCTCAGCGCCAAGTACAAAAGATGTTCGGGATGTCACTCGAGGGGGCACCCGTAGTATGGTACCATAACCTGGACAAGCAGGTTAAGGAAGATTGGAGGGAGCTAGCTGATGCTTTCTTAAAGCAATATGTCACGGACCTGGAGATTGACTTGTCACTCCATGACTTAGAAAATATCAAGCAGAAGCCGGAGGAAAATTTCAAGGAATATGGGGACCGCTGGAGGAGCCAGCTTCTGAAGATGCATACCCGGCCCTCAGAAAAGGACCAGATCAAAATGATCATCAAGGGCACCAAGCCCTATATTTATGGCAAACTGAGGAGAATGACTTCGATGATTACTGATTTTCGACAGCTGAGGGAGACAGTTATGGATATTGAGGAGGAGGAAGCCGAGAACAGAAAGTTTTATGGACAGAACATAAGGAATATTGGGGGACATTCAGGGACTATGCCTGCTACTGCTGAGGTCACTGCCATTAAGAACAGACGATTTTCTAACCTTGGTAAGCCTCTTTCAAAGGTATTCGAAAAGCTGAAGGCGCAAGGACTCTTAAAACCTTTGGAACCTAGGCCCATTCCAAATCCTGTGCCACCTCACATGAACTTAAACTTATACTGTCACTTCCACCAAGAAAAAGGCCATGACACCGACAACTGCGCCCGCCTCAGACATGAAATCCAAAACCTCATCTATGCCCATACAATACCCGACCCAGAGAAAGAACAACCCAATACACACAGAAACCCCCTACCAAATTACCACTCCGCCCCACCACCATGATAACCTTTTGCTTTCTTGAAACCTTTGACCTCCGAACCCTCAACCACCAAGCTTCTCATATAGGGATAAGGGATAACAATGGTGAAGAACCATGGGCTGAAGAAGAAGGCACTGTTGTTTCTCCTAGTTTATCTTGCACTTTTAATAAAGACATTGATTTTGTTTACCTGTTCGAACGTTTCCTCAACAATAATAAAGGCGATCATTTCATTTATCTGCCTAAGACTATTACTTTCAAACTTGCAACATGAGTGTGTTCAATCTTGGTAATGTGATGCTCAGAACGTAGGGAATCCTCAAAGGAAGCAAGCAGAAAAGATAAGTTAGCCATTCAGGAATTGGGAAATTGAGACAGTGGGACTGTTAGACTTGGAAAGAAATGGGTTCCTGGAACAAATCAGTGTAGACAGGTGGAAATGGTACTTTCCCTAAGAGAAGAATGGTCATCAATGGAATTGACGGAAGACCTAACCCAACGGGATGGGAAACTCATTCACGTATGCATGCATACACGTAACATATTTTGCATTCCTTTTTGTGTTTTGTATTTGTTTTGTGTTCACAAGTTTTGAAGAAGAAAGAGAGAAAGCGACAAATGAAAGCCAGTCAGAAGCATCAATATTAGCATCAGTATCAGCATGGGGGCGAGGCCCATATCAATATCAACATAGGGGCGATGCCCATATCAGTATCAGTTTGAGGGCGAGACCCACATCAGTATCAGTTCAGGGCCGAGGCCCACATTAGTATCAGCTTGGGGGCGAGTCCCACATCAGCATCAGTTTAGGGGGGAACCCACATCTGCATCAATTTGGGGGCGAGGCCCATATTAGAATCAGATTGAGGGCGAGGCCCATATCAGTTCAGGAAGAAAGCCTACATTCAGTTCAGTTCAGGAAGAAAGCCTGCATTCAATACAGTTCAAGAACAAAGCCACACAGACAGCTCAGATCAAAGAACAAAGCTCAAGGAGAAGAAAGCCTCATGTCAGTATAGTTTGAGAAAAAGCTCAAGGGGAAGAAAGCCTCATATCAGTATAGTTTGAGAACAAAGCTCAAGGGGAGAAAGCCTCATGTCAGTATAGTTTGAGAACAAAGCTCAAGGGGAAGAAAGCCTCATATCAGTATAGTTTGAGAACAAAGCTCAAGGGGAAGAAAGCCTCATGTCAGTATAGTTTGAGAACAAAGCTCAAGGGGAAGAAAGCCTCATATCAGTATAGTTGAGAACAAAGCTCAAGGGGAAGAAAGCCTCATGTCAGTATAGTTTGAGAATAAAGCTCGGGAGGAATAAAGCCTCATCTCAACAGTTCGGGAATAAAGCTCGGGAGGAATAAAGCCTCATCTCAACAGTTCGGGAATAAAGTTCGGGAGGAATAAAGCCTCATCTCAACACAGTTCGGGAACAAAGCTCGGAGGAATAAAGCCTCATCTCAACAGTTCGGGAATAAAGCTCGGGAGGAATAAAGCCTCATCTCAACACAGTTCGAGAATGAACAAGCCGGGAACGACAATCCAAGAATAGAGCAGAGTTCAAGAATGAACAAGCCGGGAATGGCACTCCAGAAATGGAAATACAGTTCAGGAATGAACAGGCCGAGAATGGCACTCCAAGAATGGAAGCACGGTTCGGGAATGAACCAGGGGTCGCAACACCTCACCATCCAAATCAACTCAACTCAACACATGGTAAGTCAAGTGGCAGCTGGCGAGCCAGGTAAGTGAAAATGCATTGCATAACTTTGATAGGATTGTCACTGTTGCACATTACACAAGTCCCATCAAAGTGGGGGCGACTGTAGGCACTGCATTTTTACACATAAGTCCCTATGATGAGTCTCATTTTGGAGACACTACCTTTTAAGTCACGGAGGTCACGAAAAACGGACATCGGAAGGGGAATTCAGAATAAACAAGGTTCACTGTTTTCGTTGGTGCTACGTTCGTGTATACGTTCGAACGTCGAACAGATTGCGGGTGTTCGTGCTGCGTTCGATGATGCGTTCGAACGGTGTCGGTAATTCTGGTTTTGCTGCTAGCCTCCCATTAAGCCCAATTCACCCAAACCTTGGCCCACACGCCCAAGCCCACTTAAAACACATATTTAACACATGGTGAAATCAAAACAAATCTAAAAATCACATACCAAATTAAATAAAATACTTACACAAATTAAAGAAATTGCATGCCTAATTAAAATCAATCAACAAACTAATGCCTAATCTAAACCAATCAAATATAATCATACCAAGTTAAAATCAATCAACCAATATATTATTCCCAAACTTAAAATATTGTATGCCTAATCAACATAAACTAAATATTCAACCTCCCTAATCCAAGCCAATCAAATCCTTTGCTTTCCTTGTCCAACACCAAATCATATCCCTTTTTAAATACACAAATCCCTTTCCTTGTCAAGCCTAACCCTTTGCCTATAAAAAGAACCCTTCACCAACCTTCTCAAGGCTAGCTAGCTCATTCACACAAAAAAGCCTCCTCTCTCCACTCTCTCTAGAGTTCACGCCCATTACAGAAAAAAGAAGAAAAGAATCTCCAACCCTTTTCCCCTAGCTCACATACAAAACACAAACAACACACACAACAGCCCCTAACCCTTGAAATCAGCCCCTGACAGCACCGAAACTACCCCTGAAATCAGTCCCAAACAGCAGCCCTAAACCCACACCAAAACAGTCCCCTAAATTACCAAAAACAGTAACCAGAACATCCCAAAAACAGTAACTAAAACCCAACAGCAAAATAGTAGCAACGGTAGAGAATCAGAGTCAAAAGCAGCAGCAAAAGACGGAGAAAGACGATTCAAAATAGTGAGACAATGAACGAGAACAGTGAACCAGTGAACCAGAAGAGTTGCGGAGCATCCACCCTTCCGACGATCGTGTACCGTACATCCGAGAGGTGATTTAAAAGGTTAGACCTGAGGGCACTTTTTCATTAGTTTATATTCGTTTCTTTTATTATTGAATTCTATTCGCATGCGAGTCGTTTATGGATGCATGTTGTGGCTTGAATGAAAAGGAAGAGTGCCGTCTCTTGTGGTATATAGGATGGAAACCCAGACGTAAATTCCGTAGCCGAATCCGAATGGACGGTAGTGCGGTCTGTACTTGGGATACAACTCCACGTACCACTTGAGTAAACACCACCTTCTCTTGTTTTGTGTTGCTTTGGTTTATCTATTTCTTGTTATTTAAATCATGTATGTCATTTATTTGTGTATGATATAATCGAGTGCATGGGCTCAGTAAGTGCGATGAAAGGTCCCCTAATCGGAAGGGTTAAAATCCTTCACCACGATGCTTTGCCGCACTGATTGATGTGTGTTCGGTTGAATGCGAGATACGTTCAATCGGACACATTACGTTTAATATTGTTGTTTATTTATGCATGGTTCAATCGAACGCATGGGCTTAGTAAGTGGAATGAAAGATCCCCTATGGGGAGGGGTTAAAGCCCTTTACCACGATGCTTTGCCGCGCCGGTTGATGTGTGTCCGGTTGGATGCAAGACACGCTCAATCGGGCATACTTAGTTTGATATGATTGTCTTTATGTTTGTATGCATGATGTTATATGACGCGCATGGGCTTAGTATGTTGGTCTAAAGGTCCTTTCTTTGAGAGATCAAGAGTCCCCCAAAAGGCCACCTTTACGGCAGTACTTCGCCGCGCCCCTTTATTTTGTTGTTCATGTATTGCGTCCCATTTCATGCATCGGGTCTGTTCCCATTCGAATGCGTTTACGAACGCAACTTGAATGCGCATGCATTTTTGCCTTATCATGCATCAGGTCTCATTTACGTTCGAACGCGTTCACGAACGCCATACGAACGTGAGCATTCTGTTTCATTTCCGTTCGAACGCGTTATCAAACGCCATACGAACGCGAGCATTCTGTTTCATTTTCGTTCGAACGCGTTATCAAACGCCACACGAACGCGAACCTTCTGTTTACCGTTCGAACGCGTTTACGAACGCTACACGAACGCGAACACACTGAACTGAGTCTGTCTTATCATATTCATGCATAATTGCCTCTTGGGTGATCTTTCTTGTGTTATATAGTCAACCATATTATTTGTATTCCTGCATTTATCCATTCTATGTGTTCTTGGGATTGTATTCAAGCATGATTAGGCTGTTGGTAGGTTATTTGGTTAATAGGTTCATGAGATAGTACTCAAGCATGATTAGGTTGTTCTTAGTTTTCCATATCATAGGATTGAAATATGTTCATGAGATTGCCATGTGATGTTGCATGTTGTGATGAACTTGTTGATGTATGCATATGAATCTAGAAGCATGATATTTTTGGAAATAAATGTTATTTAAGCCTGGTTGGATTATTGCATAAATCTTTACATTACAAATTGCATAAGTAAGGGACCATTCCGAACCCAATGGTTTGAGGTCTTCCCTTGCGAGGGGTGAGTGCGGCCTTAAATCTTTGTCCCGGTTCACACCGGGTGGCGACTCCATGTTATTTAGTACTTCCCAACTAGGCCGCGAGCCTAGGAACGGCGTCGCCCAGGTTCTGTTGTCTACACCCACATGTGTTGAAGCTAATAGATTGTATCGAAGAGATCGAAATGATGGATATTCCTATTGACATCCGTCTTAGGAATAATGTGATTCTTGCATCTCTTCATAAGTCTTTCAAGGACTTTACTGTTAACTATAACATGCATAAGATGCTTCCCACCTATTCTGAGTTGCACAATATGTTGCTGACGGCTCAAGATGACATGAATAATAATAGTTCTACTTTCATGGTCACTGGTGCTTCTTCTTCTGGACCTTGTCAGGCTTATCAAAAGCCGGCTGGGAAGAAACAGAAAAAGAAAAAGAAAGTTGCAGGTAAATGTCCTAAGGTTGCTTCTGTAGGGTTTTTAAGCCAAAGGTGAAGACGGATGTTGCAAAAGGAAAATATTTCCAATGCGGCATACTTGGACGCTGGAAACGCAATTGTCCAAAGTATTTAGCTTCTTTTAGGAAAGCTCCCTCATGTATTTGTTTTCCTATTATTGACATTACACTTGCTTTTGATTCTAGTTCGACTTGGGTGTTAGACACCGCTTGTCCTTCTCATATTTGCAATTCGTTGCATGATCTGAGGGAAACTAGAAGATTAAAGCCGGGAGAGATCTAACTACGAGTAGGGAATGGAGATTCTCTACAGGTAGAAGCAGTAGGAATTTTTTTTTTTTTGAAACTCTCTGAAGAATGTATTATTAAATTTAATAACTATTATTTTGTGACGTCTATGATACGATAAATCGTCTCACTTCATGTGCTTGACAGATAAGGATTTCATGTAAATATTAAAGATGGTCTTTTGAATTTATATGATAATATGAATGTTTTGCTTGTTTCATATCCCATGGTTGATGGTCATTACATTCTAACAAAAAGTCGTGATGTTTTTAATATAGAGAAATCTAAAAGGAAAAGATCGGATGAAGTAAATAGCACAGAACTGTGGCATATGAGATTAGGTCATATAGGCATAAAACACCTAACCAAACTAGTTAATGATGGTTTGATATCAGATCTAACCATAGAACCTTTACCATTTTTTGAATATTGTATTCAAGGTAAAATGACCAAATCCTCATTTAGTGGTGTAGGACACCGTGCTAATGATTTATTAGAACTTGTGCATTCCGATGTATCTGGTCCAACAAATCATGCTGCCATGGGTGGGTTTCAATACTTTGTAACTTTTATCGATGGTTTTTCACGATATGGTTATGTGTTTCTTATGAAACACAAATCAGAAACTTTTGAATCAAAGAATACCGATTTGAAGTAGAGATACAAACCGGAAAACTCTTGAAGTGCCTTCGACCAGATCGAGGCGGTGAGTACATGAGCAGTGAGTCCATGAGTTATTTAGAAGAGAATGGGATTCTTGCTCAGTATGCTCCTCCAGGCACTCCTCAACACAATGGTGTTTCAGAGAGGATGAATCAAACTTTATTAGATAAGGTTCGATTGATGATGAGTTTTACTGATCTACCTATATACTTGTGGGGCCATGCTCTAGACACTATCACTCATCTTCTAAACAAAGTTCCATCGAAAGCCGTTTCGACCACTCCGTATGAGTTATGGACTGAAAGGAAATCAAGTCTTAAGTATGTTAAGATTTGAGGTTGTCCTGCTTATTTAAGAGTTGCACAGCGGGATAAACTTGGACCTAGATGGTACAAGTATCGATTCATTGGATATCCTAAAAATTTCATGGGATATCAGTTTTATGATCTTGAGAACCGAAATGTGTTCGTTGCTAAAAATATACTTTCTTAGAAACACAATTTGTGTTAGAAAGTGCAGATCATAGAATGATTGATCTTGATGAAGTCAATCAAAGTAACATTGAATCGACGATAGAACCAGAAGTTCAGGAAGATTAGATACCTTTGACACAACCACATCGTAGGTCATAAAGGATATCAAGACCCCATGTGAAGTACATGACGACATCTGATGATGCTCTTGATATTTTCTTAATCGAAGAAAATGATTATTTGACCTACAGAGAGGCGATGTTAGACATCGATGTGGAGAAATGGCTGGAAGCTACGAAATTTGAGATTGCCTCAATGCATGATAATTAACATTCCATTTGCAGAAGCGTTAGAACAAATGCCCAGTTATGCCAAATTTATGAAAGACATTCTTTCACGAAAGCGGAGATTGGGAGATTATGAGACAATAACATTATCAGAAGAATACAGTGCCATCATTCAGAGAAAACTTCCTCCAAAGTTGAAAGATCCTGGCAGTTTCACTGTTCCTTGCACCATAGCAGAACATGACTTCGGTAAGGCTCTATGTGATTTAGGTGCTAGTGTTAACTTGATGCCTTTTTCTATTTTCAGGAAACTGCAGATTGGAGAAACAATGCCCACTTCAGTCTCTCTACAACTTGCTGATAGAACGCTCGTATTTTCAAGAGGCGTAGTTGAGGATATGCTGGTCAAGGTTGACAAATTCATTTTCCCAGCAGATTTTATTGTCCTTGATATGGAGGAAGACGCAGACGTGCCAATCATCCTCGGGAGACCATTCTTGGCTACAGGTCGAACCATTATTGATGTACAAAAAGGATAACTAACCATGAGGGTACAAGACCAAGAAGTAAAATTCAATGTTTTCAAGGCCATGAATTTCCCAGATGATGAAAAGAATGAGGAATGTTTCAGACTCGATGTGATACATAGTACCGATCAGAACTCTGATGAAAGACAAAGTTCTACTGACAAACTTAAAACATGTCAATTACCTGTGGAGCCTGAAGATAAAGCCCACTGCATACTGAAGAAGCATATTCTTGCACTACAAGCAACATAAGAGAAAAAGTTCCACCAGCTCAACGAATTGAAGGAATTTCACATACATCATTTTGAGGATGCAAAATTGTACAAGGAAAATGCAAGGAAAAGACATGATGAGAAGTTAGTGCGCATACAACTGGAACCAGGGCAGAAGGTACTGTTAAACAAATCAAGGGTGAAATTCTTCCCATGGAAGCCAAAATCACGGTGGTCAGGTCCATTTGTGATCACCAAGGTTTTACCAGACAGGGCCGTTGAGATATATGATCCTGACTCCAACAAAACTTTCAAGGTTAAAAACAAGCGTGTGAAGCACTACTGAGGAGAATCATTTGAGCGACAAAAAGAAAGTGTCACACTTTCAGATCCAGCTTAACATTCGAGAAGTCACGTCTAGCTGACGACTTTAAACTTAGCGCTCGCAGGGAGGCAACCCATGTAATTTTTGTATATATTGTGATTTGGTGTGATTTAATTTGGTGTGTTTAGTTTTTGCAGATTAAGACATTTCAAGATGGAAGAAGCTCTCTCAAATCTTCACAAGCAATTTCCTTCTATCCCTAAAAAATCTTTGATGAAGGTTTACAAAGCTCGTTTGGAACGAATGAGGTTACTGATGATCAAAGGTATTCCTACTGACATTCGTTGGATTATTGAAGCACAGGTCCGATTGGCAGGTGAGTCTTCTGACTCTTTTATTTCACATATGCCTGGTTTAGGAAGAAGCACTTATGCTAAAAAGAGAAGAGCCAAAAGAATGTGTGTTTGTTATAAATGTGCTCGCATGTTTTGTAATACTCGTTGTCGTTCTTTAGAAATGGTGTCTGATAACCGCGAAGATAAGATTAACTTCATTAGGGATGGCTTGAGTAAGGAGTCTTTGGATGACATATCTAAAACTCTTGAGACGCATCCCAGTGGATATGTGTATCATGAAATTCACATGTTATATGCACAATTCCAAATGGAAAGACAACAGTTAAGTCTCGGGAATCTGACTCAAAAAGACCCTGTTTGCCAAATTATAAAAAAATTGGATGGGAAGCTTGTCCCTGATGCATAGACGTCAATCAAGCCGCTACTTTTCTTGTACATTTTATATCTCTTTGTCTTTTCCTGATAATTGTAATTTGATTTTTTGTTTTCTTTTATTTTCTTGTACAGGATCCAAACCTTTTTGACTATCACGATTTGTTTTACTGTTTAACTAAAAATTATCATTTGGCAGGTACTAGTGCTATTATTTTACTCACCCTTTTTAGGTGTTATAAATTCAAGTCATCATTGCACTTTTGAAGACATCCAGAGTAAAACATAGAAGCCACTTCAAGAAGACGAGTTGAAAACATCTGTGTGTTTTGCGGTAGTAGTGTTGGTACTAAACCATAATATGTAGAGGCAGCACATGAATTGGGTCGAGTCTTAGCTACAAGGAATATGCACTTAGTATATGACGGAGGCAATCTTGGACTAATGGGAATCATTTCAAAGGCCGTACATGAAGGAGGTAGTAACGTTTTAGGAATCATCCCAAAACCCTTGGCAGATGCAAATCTTATTGGATCATCAAACGGAGAGGAACTGATCGTGCCAGGTATGTCTGAACGACTGGTAGAAATGATTAACTGTGCTGATGCTTTTATTGCTTTGCCAGGTGGCTTGGGTACATTAGAGGAAATTTTTATAGTGCTATCTTGGGCGAACTTGGACATACACCAGAAACCAATTGGGCTGTTTAACGTTGATGGATTTTATGATTTTCTTTGTGTGTTTCTTGATGATGCTCGAAGAAATGGGTTCATGTCAAAACCTATAAAAGAACTCCTCTTTACTGCCAGAACTGCTCCAGATCTAATTGACCAAATCTTAGCCTATGAACCACAAGTTGACCCTATCATTTCAAAGATAAATTGGTCCGAGGACGATCGTGGTAAGAGGCGTCGTGTTAATCTGGATCTTAACCTTTAACTTTTCGTGTAGAAATTCAGCTAACCATGTACTATCTTCTAAACTCTTCTTCTACTGGTTAAGACATTAGGGACAATGTCTCATTTAGGTTGGGGGAGGGAATTAGTTGATTAGTATTTTCTTTTTAGTTGTGTGTTGTTTTTATTTTTAGTTCGAAATTTTTCGAAAAATACAAAAAAAATTGAAATTTTTTCAAAATTACAAAAATACTTTGCGTTTTTGTGTTTTTATTTTGACTAAAAAATGTGAAATTGGTAAGAAATAGCTGAGTAAGGAGTTTCCACTCCTGAGACGTATCTCAAACATATTTCGAAACAAGTTAATTTTTGTTTATTTCATTTTAAATTATTTAATTTGTAAATTCTCCATAAAACGGACTAAAATGAATATTCATATGCTCAGTTGACAGGTATTATCAACATACATACATGAGCTATAATTGAAAAGTTTGTAATATTCAGTGCTCTAGTTTAAATTGAGGAAGCATCTCAGAAAGTGATGGAGTAAAAAAAAAATAAAAAAAATAAAAAATCTGAGATCCGAGTTATTAAGTGTGTAAGAGTGTTTTAACACCTAGTGCCCTAAAGCCAACTGGTTTGGGAGTCACTGGCTCAAAGCTCGCTACATGGTCGAGGATGTTCCAAAATATATATATCTAAATTCTGAGTAATTAAGTCTGTATGGGTGTCTTAACATCTGATGCCCTAAAGCCAACTGGTTTGGGAGTCACCGACCTAAAGCTCGCTACATAGACGGAAGATATTGTATATAAATAAAAAAAAATCAAAGAAAAAAATCAGAAAAATGAGAAAAATTATTCCATTGCTACAAAAAGGTGTGAAATCTGATAGAACTTTAGGACAAAAATATTACTCTCTTATCAACTGCACTTATGACTGTTGTGGGCAAAAAGGAGATGTTTAATATTTTGTTGGCTGTGTATATGGAGAATGGTAAATATAATCGGAGAATTTACTTATTCAGTAATATAGAAAGAAACAAAACAACTATTGACTTGGAGTAGAAGTTTCACCTGATTAGTCACTAACTTTTTTTATTCTCTTTTCTCTTATCTTTTTGCTTTTGTGTGCATTAATTTTATTATCTTTTTACTTTTGTAAAACGTTTGTGGGTATCGTTGCTGTAAGCCCTCACGAGACTATAACTCGTCCACTAGGGACACCTAGGGGTTTAAAGGCTTGTTGCATATGCTAAATGCAACCGTGGTTCCTACGAAAGTGGCTTAGTTTAATTTTAATTGTTTCTTGTATTTTATTTTGTTGTTTTGCTCGAGGACTAGCAAAATGTTAGGTTTGGGGGTGTGATGAGCGTAAAATATATCAATATTTACCGCCCCTTTTACTTAATATTTTGTTCAGTTTCTCGGGTTTGATGAACGTTTTGATGTGTTTTAGTTTATTTTGCAGATAAAATAATATTGGGACACAATGAAATCATTTAGGACGAAATGTGGGTCAAATAAGGGTAAAAATTGGACTTGACATATTAATTTTGGAGATTGGAAACTTGAAAGGGCGTTTAGTTTTGGAAATTCCAATTTTACGCATCTGTCGTATTTTGGGCATAACATTTTACTCCGATATCAGATTGAGCTGATTCAAGTTCGAGATTAAAGAATACTCAAAGATCTACAACTTTTAAAGACAAAAGAATTTCGAATTCTGAAGATTGCATGCCCGAAATTGATGAACTATCCAGAAGTGTGTTGTGTGTAATTATTAAAGTCACTTTCAATTATTTTCAAAGCAAAAAATAAATTAATAAATTAATAATAAAAATTATCAAATCACCACCAAACATGATAAGAAATTAGTGGAGCAATTAATAATGGATTTGGTGGAGCAATTAGTGGAGCAATTAATAATGGATTTGGTGAATGATTTGATGGAGGCAAAATTTTGCTTATAAATACCAAGCCATTTGTAAAATTCATACTTTCTTCTTTGAAATTCCTAAAGAATAAATAAGAAGATTGTATCTTGTTTGTTTATTTACAGCTTTCAGTAATTAATTTCCGTTTTCGCACTCTTTTTTTTTTTTTTTCAGTTTTTACTTTCCGCAATTTACTTTTACGCACAATCATTTCCTTTCTTTACTTTTGCAGTTTTTATTTTTCAATTAATGAAGATGTAATTCCCCTTTGCTGGGGTGAAAGGTAAAACTTTTATTATTGCTATTTAGATTAATCTCCCTTAATTATAATATATAAACTATTTAAAACTTGAATTAATAAGGATACCGCTATATTGGCCGGTTGGTAATTAATTATAAATTGGTTTTAACCTGACTAAGTATGGATACCGCCTGGTTGGTCGGTTGGTAATTAATTATTAATTTGACTTAATCAGAATACCGCCTATATGGCTTGTTGGTAATTATCACGCAAAGTTAATATATTATATTAAGGGAGATATCTAAAATAGTAGTAATAAAAGTTGATCCGCTAACCCCAACATTTTCTTTTATTGTACTTTTACTTTATTTAATTTCAGTAATTTACTTTTCAGCAATTTATTCTTCAGCAATTTACTTTCAGTAATTTACTTTTATTTTTTTTTACTTTTTACTTTTTACTTTTCAGCAATTTACTTTTCAGTATTTTACTTTATGTCTTTTATTTTATTTAAATTTTTACTACCCGTAAATATGTGTCGTAACTAAGTCAGTTATCTGGGGTTGTGATGAAATCCAATATCATCGGTTTATAAGGGGTTAGATTATAGCTTGGGTAATATAAATGTTTATTTATTGAGTCTTAATCTTAATGATTTTTATTAACTGGTCATTAATAAAATTGATTAGGTAAACTTAAAATGAACTTGGAAAATGGATTTTAGGTTAAAAACCTTAGACTCACTAGCCCACGATCTTCCTTGAGGATAGATAACCCTTTAATAGATTTCCTTACAGGATAGGAATATACCTGTCGGGCGGGGTAGCCATAATTGGAACTTAAACTTAATGAATCCAGGTAATTTGGTTGACATAGACATATGGTTCAATTGGGATATACTGGGTATTTGTAATCGACCATCGGAAGAGGCTTTTACATAATTTAGTGTTCCAGGTTAATAAATTAATATATTACCCAACTGTAAGATAATCACTTCATCTTTAATAGATATTGGAAGGATTCACAACCCTGGATAGTTTTATAAGATTTGAATTTTCTTCAATCTAATTTCAAGAAATTTTATTTGTTTTAAGTTTTAAAGTCACCACCCACCCACTCAAACAATCAATCTATTAGATACTTGTAAACATTTGACCACATAAAAAATAAATAGCAAAGGTTTTAAGTCATCGTGGGATCGATACTTTTTATACTACTTGAACGATACGTGCGCTTGTGTTATACGCGTGTGATTACGCACCGGTCAATGAGATATATATGTTTATATATAAGTAACAACCAAACGTGAGCCTAGAGAGTTCCACTATATTAAGTTTACTCGTTGAGCACTAGGGCAACTTTCGTCAAATGTTGACAAAGTATTTTGGGTTTAAGGATTAAATTGTTTGATCCGATAATTCATGAGATGAATTAATTTAATTGAATTAATTAATTTTATATCAAAAGTTGATATAAGTTTATTGTATAATAGATGTAAATTTGATTTACATAAAATTAGTAATTAATTAGTGAATTAATTTAATTGTTAAATTAATATACAAAATTAATTACTTAATTTATACAAATAAATGTATTAATTATTTAAGGTAACTATAATTTATGTAATTGAATGTTTTTAATTAAAGTAACTAAACTAATTTAATTGTAATTTAGTTTACCTTGGTTGGTGTGAATTTTTTAAACCTTGGTTAAGTAAATTTTTAAAATTTGTGGTGTAGGGAAAAGATTCTCTTGTACCATGGTTTAATTAAATGGTTTTTTTTTTTTGGTTTTCTTAATTTTAATTAATAAAAACAAATAGAAGCAAAAATTATTTTTTGGTGTGCTTGGCTCTCCTCCTATGCCGAACAAAAAGAACAAAAAAAAAAAAGGGAATTGCATTTTTGCTCTCTGCCTGCCGAATGAACAAGAAAATGAAGTGTTTTTTTTTTTTTTTTTGTTTTTTTTTTGCTTTCCAAAATTCAAGCCAAAATTCTCACCAAAAATTACCCAACTAGTTATCAAGAACATGAAATTAATCCTTAAGAGTTAAGGATCAATTTGTGTGCTTGAAATACAAAATTTTTCTAGGATTTAAGAGTTAAACCTTAGGGAAGTTTTTGTTGTCATTTTTGAGTGATCAAACCACCTTTTGGTCACCAAGATTTGTTCTTCAAGAAGCTTGATTTGGTGGAGATAGAAGAAGTTCAAAGATTCAAAGGGTTTATATATATGCAAAGCTTCTCAAATTGGCAAGGATTAAAAGCTATTGTAGGTAAATTTAGTTTATAAATTTATTGTTGGGTTGTTGTTGAATAAATTGTTTATGGAATTATTGGATAATTGTAAGCATGTATGTGAGGAATTTTTAAGCATTAAAGTGTATAGAAAATTAATGTATGGATGATATATTAATTTTTTATGCTTGGTTTATATTTGACAATTGTTGGAGATTCTTTTGATGCTTGGATTAATTTATTAAGTGTTGATAAATTTATTAAAGTGTTTAGAATCTTTATTTAAGCTTATGGGAATTAGATCGATGCATGAAAAAATTAATATATGATGATATATGATTTTTAGTGTATTGGAATAATTTTAAGTTTATGAAAATAAATATTTTAATACACTTTTTAAGGTATTGCCGAAAAAAAATATTGCTCGTGATTTGATCTCGCGCGCGTTACGCTGCACTCGGCATATCCGTTCCTTTGTAACACCTATATCAGTCTTGAATATTGATTGATCTTTGTAGGACTTGCATGTTAGTGTAAAAATAATAAAAATAATAATAAAAAAAAAATCGATCATTTTCGGCAGTAGGTTGTCTTAGTTTTCTATGAATAACCTTTTAGTTTAGTCTTATTAATTAGGTTTTTTTTAATTAATTAAATCCCACAGTTTTATTTATTAATTTATTTCACTTAAGAAATCTCGACACCTAGCAAATGCAAATCCAAATGCAATGTGCATTGAGCAGTAATGTAATAATGCATTGCATAATTATATATATATATATATATATATATATATATATATATATATATACATACATATAATATTATATATATTAAAAATCTTGGTGGGATATATATATATATATAATAATAAATATATGTGTGGCTAAAAACATAATAAGCTTATTTTGTTGATAATATAAACACAGTGAATATTTTCTAAGTCCGACTTGACACACTCACAAAATGGTTTTTTACTCCCAAATATAAGAGTGTCGAAGTAATAAAATAATCCGGAGAGTCTGGGGTTGATTAAGAGGGTTTAGATTTAATAAGATAAAATAATAATCCAACTAATAATAAAATAAAATTATTATTAGGGGATCCACTCTTGATATTTCAAATATAAAATAATTTTTACTTTTTATAAAATATAAATTATAATTATTTCCTAATTAATTTATTTTCATGAGTATCGGGTATTAATTATGTCAACACAAGTAATTTGTCTTGTCTATAATTAGTCCATGTCAACATACTAAATTATGCTAACACATGTAGAACTGTATTGTTTATAATTAATCGAGATTATTAATAGTCCACTCCCTTACATTTATGGAATTCAAGTATTATATGTGTCAATCAGAGACTATGTGCAGCTAGTCAAAAGTCCTAAATGAAATGGAAAGAGTACACATTTTATTTAGGAAATACTCATAATTTATATATATAATTCAAATAAAAATCAGTTATATTTTCATACCAAGACCTGCACCTTTTACCCCAGTAAGATAGAAATTAGCAAATCAAGATATAAATATAAACACTTATGATTTTATTAACAAAAGAAAAAAGAAACTACAAAATAAATATAAAATAAAAATACACAGGGTATTTAACCCCAAATCTCCCGAAAGAAAAAATGAAAGAAAACATCTGAACCGAAAATGAACTCTCCCTTTTCTCCCCCTCCCACTGAGCAGGGCCGGCCCTTGGACAGAGCCACAAGGGCTGCTGTCCAGGGCCCAAGGCCAAAGAGCTTGAAAAAGGGCACCAAGCAAAACAAGGGATGTTAATATTTTTTCTTAATTTTTTAATTGTTCAGAAATTTCATCGCCACAAATCTCATCTCCTCCACAAACCCCTTAGCCAAAAAAGGGCACCAGCCACCAAGGGATATTTTTTCTTAATTTTTTAATTGTCCAGAAAGTCCATCTTTAATGTTGGTGAAATTTAAAAGACTGAGGCAATAAATTGGAATCTCCTCCACAAACCCCTTAGCGTTAATGTTGGTGTTTATCAACTGGCCTGGCCGCCTGGGTTTCGTTAATTGAAGCAGTCAAGCAGAGTATAATCGGCGCAAAGAAAGTTTTTTCAAGGAGCTTGAAATTGCTTTCGCAGACGTGGTATGATTCTTTATTTCTTTTCATTCATTATCATATGTTATTGATTTTCAGGTTAAATATTTGCTTTTATTGCGGATTTATATTTTTTGTTTATATTTATTTTTTTTGAAAATGGGTTTATGTCTTGGCCGATAGTATATAATATATGTTGGAATGTTACTTTTGATTAGAAATTTTTATTATATCATGTGTAGGTAATTTTTGCAAACAAATTATCTGTGACTGCCAAGAAGTTTTTATTGAACATGTGACTGTGGCATCTACATAAAGAAGTTTTTCAAAATTGAAATTATTAAAATCTTACTTGCGGACCACTATGACTCAAGATAGGCTAAATGGATTAGCAATCTTATGCATTGAAAAGGATGAGATTGAAGACTTGGAGTATGATGATATAATTGATGATTTTGCTTCAAAAAATGCTAGAAGACAATTTCTTAAATGTTGAAATTTCAAGGAGCTTTGATAGGAATGGTTGTATATGATTGTATTTTTTGTTGTCAGGGTTTAGGTATTATGTCCCCCATTTGTATATTTTCTTAAGCAATATAATTTGGGCGTGAGGGCCGAGCCTCCCAGCTTTGACTGGGTTCCAGCCCTCGTTAAATATTATTTCTTAAATATGTTTTCGTAATAAAAAAGGGCAAATTTTGAACTTTCGCACCGGGCACCCAAAAACTCAGGACCGGCCCTATCACTGAGGTGTCAAGCACATCCTTTTATAGGAGGTCTTGGCACCTAGCAAATGCAAATGCATCTGCTTTTGCAAATGAGTTTGCATTATTGCATTGCACAACAATGCAATAATGCATTGAATTATTTTATTTTAAATTATTATATTATAATAATATTACATATATAAAAAAAATCTTGATGAGATTTTAAAAATAATATATATATAATCTTGGTGGGACATCCAAAATATATGTATTTAAATAATAATAATAATAATAATAATAATAATAATAATAATAATAATAATAATAATATGTATGGCTAAATACATTATAAATTTATTTTGTTGCAAATATAAATATAGTGAATATTTTTCAAGTCGAATTTGAATTTAGTTGTCATGTTTTCTTCTATTTCTCGGTTTAGGAAATCTAGATTAATATCTGTTTTCCGATTGAGCATCCAAATGAGTATTTTGCCTACACAAGAATTAAAAATCACAATAAGAATATATAAACCCTAAATTTAATTATTATTTCACAAATGTGCTAAATTAAGGGGATGAATAAAATTATAAGTATAAAATAATTAATTTTTCTTTTAATTAATGTATATTTTTTAGTGTTCATCAGTGTCAAATCATGTCAAAATTTCATGTCGTGTCGACATATTTATTAACGTGTTGTGTTCATATTTAAATATTATGATATGATTATTAAATGGGTATTGTTCATATTTTCTTAAATTTGATACGACACAATTATAACATGACATAAACTCAAGATGATAACCTACAATGGTATATGCACACCCTTATGTAAATAATTATAAAATATAAAAATATTTCACAAAAAAATTCAGTACTATATTGATGAGTGGAAAATATATCAATATTTACCGCCCATTTTACTTAATATTTTGTTTAGTTCTCGGGTTTGATGAACGTTTTGATGTGTTTTAGTTTATTTTACAGATAAAATAATATTGGGACACAATGAAATCATTTAGGACGAAATGTGGGTCAAATAAGGGCAAAAATTGGACTTGACATATTAATTTTGGAGATTGGAAACTTGAAAGGGTGTTTTAACAAAGTGCAGTTTTGGAAATTCCAATTTTGCGCATCTGTCGTATTTTGGGCAAAACTTTTTACTCAGATATCGTATTGAGCTGATTCAAGTTCCAAATTAAAGAAGACTCAATGATCTACAACTGTGAAAGACAAAATAATTTCAAATTCTGAATATTTCATGCCCGAAATTGATGAACCATCCAGAAGTGTGTTGTGTGTAATTTTTAAAGTCATTTTCAATTATTTTCAAAGCAAAAAATAAATTAATAAATAAATAATAAAAATTATCAAATCACCACCAAACATGATAAGCAATTAGTTGAGCAATTAATAATGGATTTGGTGGAGCAATTAGTGGAGCAATTAGTGGAGCAATTAATAATGGATTTGGTGGATGATTTGATGGAGGTAAAATTTTGTCTATAAATACCAAGTCATTTCATTTGTAAATTCATAATTTCTTCTAAGGAATTCCTTAAGAATACTAAGAAGATTATATCTTGTTTGTTTATTTACAGCTTTCAGTAATTAATTTCCACTTTCGCACTTTCTTATCTTTACTTTTCAGTTTTTAATTTCCGCAATTTACTTTTATGCACAATACTTTTCTTTCTTTAATTTTCAGTTTTTACTTTTCAGTAATGAGGAGGTAACTCCCATTTGCTGGGGTAAAAGGTAAAATTTTTATTACTAATATTTAGATTAATCTCTCTTAATTATAATATAAAAACTAGTTAAAACCTGACTTAACGAGGATACCGCCATATTGGTCGGTTGGTAATTATTTAAATTGGTTTTAACCTGACTAAACTGGATACCGCCTGATTGGTCGGTTGGTAATTAATTATTAATTTGACTTAATCTGGATACCGCCTATATGGTCGGTTGGAAATTATCATGCAAAGTTAATATATTATACTAAGGGAGATATCTAAAATAGAAGTAATAAAAGTGGATCTTTTTACCTCAACATTTTCTTTTATTGTACTTTTACTTTATTTACTTTTCAGCAATTTACTTTTCAACATTTACTTTTCAGTAATTTACTTTCGACATTTACTTTTCAGCATTTAATTTTCAGTATTTAATTTCAACATTTACTTTCCGTCATTTACTTTTCAACAATTTACTTTTCAGCATTTTACTTTATATCTTTTATTTTATTTAAGTTTTTACTAGCCCTAGTTATGTGTCGTAATTAAGTTAGTTATCTGGGGTTGTGATGAAATCCAATATCACCGGTTTATAAGAGGTTATTTTATAGTTTAGGTAATTTAAAGGTTTACTTATTAAGTCTTAAGCTTAATGCGTCTTGTTAATTGGCCATTAATAAGATTGATCTGATAAATCTAAAATAAACTTGACAAAGGAATTTTAGGTTTCAGCCTTAGACTTAATAGTACACGATCTTCCTTGAGGATAGATAACCCTTTAATAGATTTCCTTACAGGATAGACATATACCTGTCGGGCGGGGGTAGCCATAATTGGAACTCAAACTTAATGAATCCAGATAATTTGGTTGACATAGATATATGGTTCAATTGAGTTAAACTGAATATTTGCGTCTGACCATCGACATAGGCTTTCTCATAATTTAGTGTTCCAAGTTAGTAAACCGATTTATTACACAAACATGAAATAATCGCTTCATCTTTTAAAGGATATTAGAAAGATTCACAACCCTAGATAGTTTCATAATATTGAATTTTCTTAAACCTACTTTCATGCAATTTTATTTACTTGTTTTTAAATTTAGAATCATCACCATTTCAAATCAATTAAACAACATGTTAGATACTAGTAATCATTTGACATCATAAAATTAATAGATTATGTATTAAGTCATCGTGGGATCGATACTTTTTATACTACTTGAACGATACGTGCTCTTGCGTTATACGCGTGTGATTACGCACCGGTCAAGTTTTTGGCACCGTTTCCGGGGACTTATTTATCTTTCACTATTAGTTTTGGGGTTACATACATTACTTGTATCTAATTTCTTTTTACTTATTGTTTTTGTTTTCTTGTGTTTCAGGTTCTCAGAAACTACACGAGACGAACCAGAAGTTTTGAACTCCGACCGCTTGACCCAAAAATTGAAAGAACCATCAGACAGTTGAGAAGGGAAATGCGAGAAGGCCAAAAAACAATCATTAACATGGAACATGAACCTTTGAACGTTGCACCATCGATTCCCATTCGAGACAAAACCATTCCGGTGGTTGACATAATCATTTCTTGTATTGTACTTCCTCCCTTACCAGCAAATACAGGTGACATCAAAACATGCATCCAGATGATTCAGCAGTCAGTACAGTTTGGGGGAAATGCAACTAAAGATCCTAATGCCCACATCAGCAACTTCCTGGAAGTTTGCGGTACTTTCAATTATAACCGAGTAGCTGAAGAAGCAATGAGACTGCATGTTTTTCCATATTTCCTGAAAGACAGAGCTAAAGCTTGGCTACATTCACTACCAGCAGGTTCCATCACAACTTGGAACACTCTAGCCACCGAATTCCTTGCAAAGTACTTTCCACCAGCCAGAACTGCAAAGTTGAGGAATGACATCACACCATTCATGCAGCAAGATTCAGAATCCCTTTGCGAAGCTTGGGAAAGATTCAAAGATTTACTCCGGAAATGTCCTCATCATGAGATCGCAAAGTGGCTACAAGTTCAAACCTTCTACAATGGACTTTCTGGAATAATGAGAACCACAATTGATGCTGCTGCTGAAGGAGCTTTAATGGAAAAATGAGAAGATCAAGCCAGGGACTTAATTGAAGAAATGGCCAACAACAACTCCTTGTGGCCAACAGAAAGAAGCATGATCCAAAGAATTGCAGGAATTATTGAAGTTGGAGCCAACACAACACTAAATTCCAAGCTGGATGTGATTTGTAAAAATCTGGAAACTCTTAACATGAAAGTTAATGGTGGATCCACAAGTTCACCATATAGAGGAGCACCATAACCAAACCAACTTGAAGAAACGGTGAATTATGTCAACAATTTCAACAGACAGGGGAACAATCTATATTCCAACACCTACAACCCAGGTTGGAGGTATCATTCGAATTTTTCATGGAGCAACAATTCAGGGCAAAAGAACTACCCACCACATGGATTCCAACAACCAAATAAAAGCCAGGAGCATGAAAAAGAACCAGGAATAATAAAAGTGCTGGCCTAGTTGAAGAAGCAAGAAGCAAAATACGATGCTTTAGCAGCTATGGTTCAAGATCAAGTAGCATTGAATCAAAATCATTCAGCCTCTATTGAAGCACTGGAAAATCAAATGGGACAACTGGCCAATGCTCAGAGTTACAGACCGCCAGGTACCATTCCTAGCAACATAGAGCCAAATCTAAGGAACATAGGAAAAGAGAAATGTCATGCCATCATGTTAAAAAGCGGTACTGAAATCAACAAAGATGTTGGAATCAAGGCAACAATTGAAGATATTCCAAAAGAAACAAAGCAACAGATGGAGGAAAAAGAAGCAAAGGAAAAATAACAGATCATTCTACCTCCACCTTTTCCTCAGCGTCTTCAGAAAAACAAACTGGACAAGCAGTTTGCTCATTTCCTGGAGGTGTTGAAAAAGCTGCACATCAACATTCCATTTGCAGAAGCCTTGGAACAAATGCCCAACTATGTCAAATTCATGAAAGACATTATTTCACGAAAATAGAGATTGGGAGACTACGAGACAGTAGCATTGATGGAAGAATACAATGTCATCATTCAGAGGAAACTTCCACCGAAGTTGAAAGATCCTGACAGTTTCATCATTCCATGCATCATAGGAGAACATAACTTTGGTAAGGCTTTATGTGATTTAGGTGCAAATGTTAACTTGATGCCTTTTTTTCTATTTTCAGGAAACTGCAAATTGGAGAAACAATGCCCACTTTAGTCTCTCTACAACTTGCTGATAGAACGCTCGTATTTTCGAGATGTGTAGTTGAAGATGTGCTATTCAAGGTTGAAAAATTCATTTTTCCAGCAGATTTTATTGTCTTTGATATGGAGGAAGACGTAGACGTGCCAATCATCCTTGGGAGACCGTTCTTGGGTACAGGTCGAACCATTATTGATTTACAAAAAGGAGAACTAACCATGAGGGTACAAGACCAAGAAGTAACATTCAATGTTTTCAAGACCATGAATTTCCCAGATGATGAAAAGAAGGATGAATGTTTTAGACTTGATGTGATACACAGTACCATTCAGAACTCCAATGCAATGCAAAGTTCTACTGACAAACTTAAAACATTTCAATTGCCTGTGGAGCCTGAAGATAAAGCGTCTTTTACAATGAAAAAGCCAATTCTTGCACTACAAGCAACAGAAGAGAAAAAGTTCCACCAACTCAACGAATTGGAGGAATTTCACAATCAGCCTTTTGAGAATGCCAAATTATATAAAGAAAAAGCCAAAAAGAGACATGATGAGAAGTTAGTACGCATACAACTGGAACTAGGGCAGAAGGTATTGTTAAACAAATCAAAGGTGAAATTTTTCCCATGGAAGCCAAAATCACGGTGGTCAGGTCCATTTGTGATCACCAAGGTTTTACCAGACAGAGCCGTTGAGATACATGATCCCAACACCAACGAAACATTCAAGGTTAAAAACAAGCGTGTTAAGCACTATTGGGGAGAATCATTTGAGCGACAAAAAGAAAGTGTCACACTTTCAGATCCAGCCTAACATTCGAGAAATCACGTCTAGCTGACGATATTAAACTTAGCGATAGCAGGGAGGCAACCCATGCATTTTGTGTATATATTATGATTTGGTGTGATTTAATTTGGTGTGTTTAGTTTTTACAGATTAAGAAATTTCACGATGGAAGAAGTTCTAACAAATCTTCACAAGCAATTTCCTTCTATCCCTCAAAACTCTCTGATGAAATTCTACAAAGCTCGCTTGGAATGGATGAGATTACTAACGATTCATGGTGTTCCTAATGATATTCGTTGGGTAATTGAAGCACGAGTCCAATTGGCAGGTGAGTCTTCTGACCCTTTTATTTCACATCTGCCTGGTTTTGGAAGAAGCACCTATGCAAAGAAACGTAGAGCTAAGAAAATGGGTGTTTGTTACAAATGTGCACGCTGGAATTGCAATACTCGTTGTCGTTATTTAGGAATGATGTCTGATAATCGCGAAGACAAAATTAAATTCATTAGGGATGGCTTGAGTAAGGGGTTTATAGATGATATATCTTCAACATTTGAGACGCATCCTAGTGGATATGTTCATATAGTCATTCACAAATTGCATACACAATTCCAAAAAAGAAAGACAACAGTTAAGTCTTGGGAATCTGACTCAAAAAGACACTGTTTGCCAATTTATAAGAAAATTGGATGGGAAGCTTATCACTGACGCATAGACGTCAATCAAGCTGCTACATTTCTTGTACATATTATATCTTTTTGTCTTTTCCTGATAATTGTGATTTGTTTTGTTGTTTTCTTTTATTTTCTCCGACATGATCCATACCTTTTTGACTATCACGATTTATTTTACTATTTAACTAATAATTGTCATTTGGCAGGTACTAGTGCCATTATTTTATTCACCCTTTTCAGGTGTTATAAATTCAACTCATCATTGCACTTTTGAAGACATCCATAGTAAAACATGGAAGCCACTTCAAGAAGACGAGTTGAAAACATCTGTGTGTTTTGCGGTACTAGTGTTGGTGTTAAGCCACAATACGTAGAAGCAGCACATGAATTGGGTCGAGTCTTGGCTGCAAGGAATATGCACTTAGTATATGGCGGATGCAATCTTAGACTTATGGGGATCGTTTCAAAAGCTGTACAGGAGGGAGGCAGTCAAGTTTTGGGAACCATTCCAAAACCCTTGGCGGAGGCAAATCTTATTGGACCATCAAACAGAGAGGAACTGATCGTGCCGGGTATGTCTGAACGATTGGTAGAAATGATTAACCGTGCTGATGCTTTTATTGCTTTGCTAGGTGGCTTGGGTACATTAGAGGAAATTTTTACAGTGTTATCTTGGGAAAAACCTGAACATACACTAGAAACTGGTTGGACTGTACAACATTGAAGGATTTTATGATTTTCTTTGTGTGTTTCTTGATGATGCTCGGAGAAATGGGTTCGTGTCAAAACCTATGAAAGAACTCCTCTTTACTGCCAAAACTACTCCGGATCTAATTGACAAAATCTTAGCCTATGAACCACAAATTGACCCCATCATTTCAAAGATAAATTGGTCCTATGACGATCTTGGTAAGAGGCGTCAGATTAATATGGATCTTAACCTTTAAATTTTCGTGTAGAGTTTCAGTTAAACAGGTACTATCTTATAAAATCTTCTTCTACAGTTTAAGACATTGGGGACAATGTCTCATTTAGGTTTGGGGGAGGAAATTAGTTGATTAATATATTTTTTTAGTTGTGTGTTGTTTTTAGTTTTAGGCTAAAGTTTTTTGAAAAATACAAAAAAAATTGAAATTTTTTCAAAAATTACAAAAAATATTTTGCGTTTTTTATGTTTTTATTTTGACTAAAAAGGTGAAATTGGTAAGAGATAGCTGAGTAAGGAGTTTCCACTCCTGAGACGTATCTCAAACCTAATTCGGAACAAGTTAATTTTTGTTTATTTTATTTTGAATTATTTAATTTGTGAATTCTCCATAATACTGACTAAAATGGATCTTCATATGCTCAGTTAGCAGGTATTATCAACATGCATAGTAACATACGGACATGAGCTATAATTGAAAATTTTGTAATATTCAGTGCTCTATTTTAATTGGAGGAAACATCTAAAAAGCGATGGAGTAAAAAAAAAACGTCTGAGATCCGAGTTATAAGTCTGTAAGGGTGTTTTAACACCTAGTGCCTTAAAGCCAACTGGTTTGGGAGTCACTGGCCCAAAACTCGCTACATGGATCAAAGATGTTGCAAAAATATATATATCTGAAGTCTGAGTAATTAAGTCCGTATGGGTGTCTTAACACCTGGTGCCCTAAAACCAACTGGTTTGGGAGCCACCGACCCAACACTCGCTACATAGATGGAAGCTATTGTATATAAATAAAAAAAAAATCAAAGAAAAAATCAGAAAAATTATTCCATTGCTACAAAAAGGTGTGAATTCAGATAAAACTTTAGGACAACAATATTACTCTCTTATCAACTGCACTTATGACTGTTGTGGGCAAAAATAATTTGTTTAATATTTTGTTGGCTGTGTATATTGAGAATGGTAAATATAATCAGAGAATTTACTTATTCCGTAATTTAGAAAGAAAGAAAACAACTAGTAACTTGGAGTAGAATTTTCACATGATTAGTCACTAACTTCTTTATTCTCTTTTCTCTTGTCTTTTTGCTTTTGTATGCATTAGTTTTATTATCTTTTTACTTTTGTAAAACGTTTGTGGGTATCATTGATGTAAGCCCTCACGAGACTATAACTCCTCCACTAGGGACGCCTAGGGGTTTAACGGCTTGTTGCATATGCTAAATGCAACCGTGATCACTTAAAAAGTGGCTTAGTTTAATTTTAATTGTTTCTTGTATTTTATTTTATTATTTTGCTCGAGGACTAGCAAAATGTTAGTTTGGGGGTGTGATGAGCGGAAAATATATCAATATTTACCGCCCCTTTTACTTAATATTTTGTTTAGTTTCTCGGGTTTGATGAACGTTTTGATGTGTTTTAGTTTACTTAAAATTTTACGGTTTATTAATTGGGCATATAAAACTCGAGTTAGAAGCAACCAAATATAACCTGTCCGGGACAAGACATAATATGTCTTCTTTATTTTCTCTTCTGTTTCATCGTCTAGTGTAATACATTTAATCCGGAAACCCTCAACAGAATTTCCATTATTATAAATACTCTTCATAACATCCAAAACATGCTCAATTCTTTAATTTATCTCGAGCTTGACATTATATCGAACACTTGGTGTGCGACATGCCTAAATTCCTATAATCCTAGCTAACCATATCCTCATTTTGCATAACCATTGCACACCTACATAATTCAAGACTTCATATTATATGCAAAACAGCCCTCCATTCTTCCTAGACTTGGCCGAATGTCATCAACTTACTACAATCTTCCAACTCCACAACCCATATCTTTGCTTCCATAACAAATCTAATATTTAATACATCATCTTTCACTCATTTTCATCAACTAAACCACTAATTCATCAAAAATTTAACATTCTATTCACTTTATTAGCTTTATCAATTCTCACCCAAATTAAAAAAATAGGGTTTACTTACCTATCTATTGACTTACAACAAAAGTAATCACACCATCATCATCATCATACTCATGTTATTTAATATTACACAATTTCCAAATCATCAAACACACCATTTAAAGAAATGGGCTGTGGATGAAATGGGTTATGGATTTCTTACCTTTTCCTTACTTGATTTCTTCATCCTCTAAGATTCCAAGGGTAGCCATGGTTTCTTTGGCTTCATTCTCCTTTCTCTCTCTTTCTTCTTATTTCCTTCATTTCTTCTTCTCTTTTTATTCCTTCCTTCTTTCCCTCTATTTTCTTACGTTCTTCTTCTTCTTCTTCTTCTTCTTCTTCTTCTTCTTCTTCTTCTTCTTCTTCTTTTTTTCTCAATAGTTTGGGTTTTGGGAATAGTAAACCCTTTATATACTAGGACTTAAATGATAAAGAATCTTGAAGAATTGTGTAGAAAAATGGAGAGAATTGGAGATTTTACATTTTGACCCCGAAATCACTATTTATCAGGATTTTGACTTGCATTGTTTATCACCTTCTGTTCCGAATTTTTGAAAATTTTTAACGTAAAAGTTGTAGGTCTAGATCTCAGCTTTCCGAAAATATAAAATTCATAAAAATCGGAGATCGTATGAGAAAGGTATGCCCAAAATACTATGGGCGGTCCAAAAGAAATACGATGCAGTCTGTTCCCGAGACTTCAAGAAATTTACCGATCATTCCCAAAGTCTTCTCATGATTGTATTTGAATCTTATCATAATTTATTTCACATGCCTTCATTCCGTACATGATAATATCGCCATAGGTAGTAGTAAAGACTATCGGTCGTTATAAATTCTCCCCCTTAAATATGATTCATCCTCGAATCCTCTCTGTCGTCTAACTCGTGGTATCCTTAGCTTCGGGAATATCCAAAGGTGCTACTAAACTTTATCTTCTTGTCTTTAACCTATACTGGTTACTTGATCTTCCTCTTTTCATTTTCCTAAGTCCTTGTTCTGCAATACTTCCGCTGAGTACTTTTGGCTACTGTCATTCTGTTCTTTCGATGTACCCTATACTCCTTATCTCTAAGATTTCTTTCTTCTAAACTTTCACTTATGCCCCATAATTCCTTAACTTGAGAAAATTCTTAGTAACTAGTATCTTGGCTCTCACCAAAGATTCTAATATCTCATACCTATACTTGATATTTCTTAATTCCACTTGTCCAACTTGACCTTAACATTATTCGACTATCAACTCCCTATATTTCCTTTACAACCTTCAACAGTCTTTAAGCTTTTCTTCTTCCATGTCCGCTTTGCATTAACCTATTTCGTTGTCTCCATACTATAATACAAGTCTACCAAACCACCCATACCCGCGGCTAAACCATCCAAAACCGTAGTGGTTTGGTCACCTTAAGCTAGGGCTGGGTACCTTACACGATTCCTCTATAAAAAATTTTCCTTTTTATTTCTTACTGTAACCTTTAACGTATTCTTTTCCATCATTATTATACCTTTGCAATTCCACTCTCTAAATCTTTCTTAGTATTTTTTTCATCATTTCTTTATTTTTCTAAGAGCTTACTTGATCTATGTTTCATCCTTGGACTATATCTTATAGATCTCAATTCTCGATCTTTCTCTACTATTCTTTTATATCCATTTTTCTTCTTATACGTGGTCGCAGCTAAGTATTTTCTCTTTATTAATTTCCATATTAAGGTAAACTTGCTTTCTTGGCTTTTATATTATATTACTCTCCTGCCAATACTTACTTAGTATGTTCTCTCCTGTTTATTATTACCTTTTGACTATCTCACTTCCCATACTAGTATCAACCATCTTGTTGATTTACTTTTTTATTTTATTCTCTATCTACATTTACTATAGGTCATATCTTATTTCTTTACTTGAAGGATACCAATTCTAATATATCATTGGTTATCCTTAACACTTGTCATTTACATCCTTATCATATACTTAGTTAATACTTCTTCTCTTGTTACTTTATCTAATGGTTTCTCTTTACATCTATTACTCGAATTATCTTTTCTTTTCTTATTATTCTGATTTGCTGCTGTCCTTAAGGGTCATACATTTCAATCTTTTATCACTACACTTATACTTGCTTCTGGAGTACCTTAAGGTTACACTTCCGGTCGTTTTGTTATTGGTATCGATTCGAGGGTTGGGAGGGTGGGAGCTAGTCTTGAGGCCCCTCTGATATAGTGTCTCAGTGACGTATATTTCTGCCTAAGATTCTTGTGTATATTTGTCTGAGATCTCCTTATATACTGTCTACTGAGTACTACTGCTAAAACTTTTCTGACTTATCTTTTCTAACTCTACTCCTAGTTCTTTTCATCAATTAATCACTTCACATCCTATACAAGTCCTTCCGGAAACATACTCTCAAAAAAGTTCCTTATCCTGTCCATTTATCCTTCTTGTTACTTAACTTCCTGCGGTTACTACGCTCTTTCTCAGGGTACTACTATAATTCTTTTGCTATCTTTTCTAAGGGAGTCCTTATGCTATGATGGTTCATTTCTTATCTTAGTCCTTTACTCCTTACTCACTCTCTTTCTTGAAAAATTCATTTGCTTCAACTACTAAAATCCTTATTCTTAACTTTATGAGGTTCTTTACAAGTTGTCCATTATCTTCCTATGAATCATTTTCCATGTTCTTTTGTACTTCAAATTTGTTTATTCCCTTGAAGGTCCTTTATTTCGTGAAGGTTTCCGACACTTAGCTCATTCTTAAGATAGTTATTTAACCTTTTTTTTTAAGTTTCTAGTCTATGATCATTTGGATTCATCAAACTAGTTGTCGAGCTATCTCATAATTTTCTAATCTAACAGTTACTCTTCTTTACTGGTTCTGCTCTCTTTTAGGATTCCACCACTTTCATATCCTATTTCCTTACTATAGTTCTTACTAAGATGACTGTGAATCATTCCTCTATTTGGTTCTTAAATCTCACCTTCCTTTTCCTACTATAACTCTAGATTTGATCACTTTATCCTCTCGTCCATATTGGTATTCTTATCATTTCTTAAGTATCTCCAACTTCTTAGGTTTATTCTTATGGTCTTCTATAGATCTCTACTGTCTCAGCTTACCTGTGGGTTATACGATAATTGATCTAATTGTGATTTTCTATTGGTCGAGTAAACCTTACTCTGTCTTTCCTTAATCTTTGCACTACCCTGGGTTTTCTTCCTTTACATCCTCAAAAATTTCTTTGATCCTTCTTCTAGGTGGTTTGTTTCTCAAGTCCTTTTCATTTCTCGAATGAACTCCCGTTGATTTCCTTATATCATACTAATAGGAACTACTTAAATTTCATTAGTCATTTCTTTATATCTCGGGAAACTTCTTCATCCTCGTTCTAGTACTCTATGTCCTGATGGAGCCTATTACTCATATAGGATGGGTATGAGGTAGACTCTATCAGGAATACTTCCTTAACTGATATCTCTTAGGAGGGAAAATCTGGGTAAGTAGAAGTTCTGTCTATTGGATCTCTTGGCTAGGGAGACCTAACGGTTATTTCAATCGCCACTCATCTTGTTTTTTTACAAATTTATGTTTTGGAAGATCTAAAGTCTTTCTTCTTCTTCTTTATATCATTATGTCATTTCTAATCTGTTTCCGTTTCTCTATCTCTATCTACCTTTTGCTTCTTACTCCGCTTCCCAATTCTCACTTTCTATCCTTATTAGAAGTTTCGGCTATAACGCTATATTTTACGTTTCATGTTATTGCTTTAGTTACTTCTAACTCTCTTTATCCTCACAGGTCTATTCCTAAATACTCTCATAGATTTCTACTGACTTTGGGCTAATCTGCCTTCCAAATTCCTGGGTGAACTCTTATCAGATCTCTTATGGTTATCTATGCCTATGAGGTTGGCTCTATCAGAGTAACTTATTTATCTGGTGTCATTGAAGAATTCGAAGACTAGATAGTCTAAGATTTTATCTCTATCGGATTGCTAGGGGTAAGGTAGCTAACCGTTCCTGTTTCGCACTTAAGGATCTGGGTCGAGATCTGAGTATATAGAATCCTTCAAATCTTTTTTGACATTTAGGTCCATTAGGGCCCTTACTACTATTATGGGTTTTTTACTTCTGTTGTTTCTCTGGCTATTCTCTGATACTCGTAGAACTCACTAACTCTGAGAGGATCTCGAAGACTATTAGATTTACTAGGAAAGATTTATTGAGTAGGAATGTAATCTTAATTCTACTAAGCAACTCTAATACTTGGTGGGGCTTCCGTTATTCTCGTTTACTGCTATAGGTTCTTGTGTTTTGCTTACTGCTATGGTTCTATATCCTCTATCTTGTCTTAATTCTCTTCTAGCATTATCTTTCTCTTTCTACTCTTCTAGGTGGATATCTCTAAGCCTTTCTATTTCACTCTCTCTCTATACATCTCTATCTCTAATTGGTTCAAGCTTCCATGAATATTTTCTTCTAGCTTCCTCTTTTCTTTTTTGCTCTCTCGAATAACTTTCTTTGGACCTTACTATCGGGTTCCCTAGCTTATACTGATCTTCGAGAAGTAATCTAAGATGATTACGGAATGATCCTTAACTAGAATGAGGAAAACTGATTCAAATGGCTTGGGAATACTTACTAACCTGTCTGTAAAGCTTTGATGACGTACTTGAGTATCAGATACTGGAAAGGTAGTGCCTCATATACGGGTATCCCGGACATACTGCGTATATAAGACCCCAGCACTCTGCCCACTGCAGTCACTGACTCCCTAGACCATGCTCTGATACCATCTTTGTAACATCCCCGATCTGAGAGATGATACCGGCAGGGGATAATAGAGCTAACCCCATAAGCCTCTGACTTCCTGACTGTATTATAAGCTATTCAAATGCAATGTCATGCATGGGAACCATAACTCAATTTAAAATATTTTTGTTTCTCATAGCTGTGTACTCTAAATACTTTTCTTTACAAACATTAACAGATACTCATAATGACTCATACTACACTAGTGCATACAAGAATCTTTTACTTTGACACTGATTGGACTCTCATGCTATATGACTCAATGCTGGTGGACTCCATCCCTGGTGACTGTATCAGTATCCGTCCTCCCGAGCTCGTCCTCCTGGAATTCCTGCAAAATAAATACTGGGAGTGGGGGGTTAGATCGACGTACGATCTAAGTGAGTGGACAATAACTGAAAACTGATGTAAAATCTTTTGGTTTCAAAAACCATAGTTCTATAAATATCTTTATATAAAAAAAACTTTACTTTTGATAACTTCGTCTTTTTGAAAGCTATAGGCTAAAATCTGTAAACTCTTTTCTGAAAACTGTATCTGAAAATCATTACTGAAAACTGTATCTGAGTATCTGCTGAAAACTGATATCTAAAAACTATGTACTGATAAAAAAATGAAAACAGCTATACGTCCAGGAAACCGACTCAACTGGACGTCTCTCTACACCCAGGACAATGACTCAACTGAGTGGTGATCTATGCCCAGGACCACGACTCAACTGGGCATAACTGAAACCGGTGGTGCTCTACGCCCAGGACCATAACTCAACTGGACGTATCAAACCACAAACTAGAACTAGGGGTGCGGATCAATGCTACCGCCCAAGCTCTGAAACCAGGATTTCGGGGATCTGTCAACACTAGTCCTGCTCGAGGATCTAAGAGCGTCCCCTCAGTCCTCCACATGTGCACATGTCTCTGAATCTGTCAATTCCACTGTATCAAGTCACATACTGGGTTGAGATTTTACCTCATGCCCGAAAACATAACAACTTATGTTTTAAAACTTTTCTGTGTAAAGCACAACTAGAACTTAGCATAAAACATAAATGTCATGTAATAACAGCAATAAAGAAGTCTAACGCCCTAAGGCATAAAAATAAGTCTGATATCAAAATACAAAATGAAAATCAAGTAAAAAAAGAAAAGTGTCCACTCACTGGTTCGGAACTTGCTGATGACGCCTTGCGATGGTGGCGGAATCGTATCTCCTGGAGATAATCTAGAATTAGCAAAATTTGTTAGTACTAAGGTTGCGAATTATATCATTTCTTAAAAAAATTTGTTCATTATTCATGTTAACTCATACCTGCTACGTTACTAACAATTTAGGGTGGTCTAATAATTTTTATTACGCTCGTTCGAGGATTTCACAAGCTACTTCACAAAACTCCATATTTTGCCCTTTATCCAGAAAATTTCAGTGCGCTAAATCGGGATTGAATTTGAGGCTAAAATTTTAATAAAATACTCGTTTATGTGTCTACTTTATTTTGGATTTTACGGATCACAGTTTCGATTCCTAGAACTCAAGTTATGGACTGAAATTCAGGGGTTGTGTGGCTGGAAAAACTGGACAGGGGCAGCAGATAGCCCAACTTCAAAAATTCGGCCCGACCTCATCTTAAGTCCAAAATTTCTGAAATTTGGATATGTTACTACTGTATGTGTCTAGTTTACTTAAAATTTTACGGTTTATTAATTGGGCATATAAAACTCGAGTTAGAAGCGACCAAATATAACTTGTCCGGGACAAGACATAATATGTCTTCTTTATTTATCTTCCTTGTTTCATCGTCTAGTGTAATACATTTAATCCGGAAACCCTCAACAGAATTTCCATTATTATAAATACTCTTCATAACATCCAAAACATGCTCAATTCTTTAATTTATCTCGAGCTTGACATTATATTGAACTCTTGGTGTACGATATGCCTAAATTCCACTTTTCCTATAATCCTAGCTAACCATATCCTCATTTTACATAACCATTGCACACCTACATAATTCAAGACTTCATATTATATGCAAAACAGCCCTCCCTTCTTCCTAGACTTGGCCGAATGTCATCAACTTACTACAATCTTCCAACTCAACAACCCATATCTTTACTTCCATAACAAAACTAATATTTAATACATCATCTTTCACTCATTTTCATCAACTAAACCACTAATTCATCAAAAAATTAACTTTCTATTCACTTTATTAGCTTTACCAATTCTCACCCAAATTAAACAAATAGGGTTTACTTACCTATCTATTGACTTACAACAAAAGGAATCACACCATCATCATCATCATACTCATGTTCTTTAATATTACACAATTGCCAAATCATCAAACACACCATTTAAAGAAATGGATTATGGATGAAATGGGTTATGGATTTCTTACCTTTTCCTTACTTGATTTCTTCATCCTCCAAGCTTCCAAGGGTAGCCATGGTTTATTTGGCTTCATTCTCCTTTCTCTCTTTCTTCTTTTTCTTCTTCTTCTTCTTTCCTTCCTTTCTTCTTCTCATTTTCTTCCTTCCTTCTTTCCCTCTCTTTTCTTACGTTCTTCTTCTTCTATTTTGTTCTCAATAGTTTGGGTTTTGGGAATAGTAAACCCCTTATATACTAGGACTTAAATGATAAAGAATCTTGTAGAATTGTGTAGAAAAATGGAGAGAATTGGAGATTTTACATTTTGACCCCGAAATCACTATTCATCAGGATTTTTACTTGCATTTTTGATCACCTTCTGTTCTGAATTTGGGAAAATTTTTAACGCAAAAATTGTAGGTCTCGATCTCAGATTTCCGACAATATAAAATTTATAAAAATCGGAGATTGTATGAGAAAGTTATGCCTAAAATACTATGAGCGGTCCAAAAGGAATACGATACAATCTGTTCCCAGGACTTCAAGAAATTTACCGATCGTTCCCAAAATCTTCTCATGATTGTATTTGAATCTTATCATAATTTATTTCACATGCCTTCATTCCATACATGATAATGTCGCCATAAGTAGTAGTAAAGACTACCGGTTGTTACAGCAGCTATCTCACACCAATTTCACTTGGTTAGTCAAATTAAAAACACAAAAACAAAATATTTTTAAAATTTTTATAAAATTTTTTTAATTTTTGACTAAAAAAAATCAAATAAAAATAACACAATAAAAACAAGATACTAGTCAATTATTCCCCTCCCACAAACCTAAATGAGACATTGTCCCCAATGTCTTAAGAGTAGAAGAATAGTTTAGAAAACAGTACCTAGTTAGTTGAAATTCTACATCTTTAAAAAGAAAATTAAAGGTTAAGATCCAGATTTATCCGACGCTTTTTACCACGATCATTATCAGACCAATTAATCTTGGAAATGATAGGGTCAATTTTTGGTTTAAAGGCTAAAATTTGGTCAATTAAATCATGGGCAGTTCTGGCAGTGAAAATGAGATCGTTTACAGGTTTTGAGGCCTAGTACGTTATTTATTTTTATAAACATGATTTAGTCTAGTATGTTATTTATCTTTAAGCATGATTTAATTATTTATCTTTAAGCATGATTAGTTATTTATTTTGCGTTTGGAATTTGCATTATGTTTATGTTGTTATGTGTTTTCTGCATTATATGATTGAAGCATGTTCATGGGATTGTCGTGTGTTATTGTGTGTTTGCCGTGGTGATAACTTACTTTTCAAGAATGCAAACTTAGACAATGGATTTATCTTTATAAACATGAACTAGATATAGGTTGTTCTTGAGCATGTTGCATTGATTCGGTTAGTTTATTGTACAAATCACATCATTACAAGTGACATACGTAAGGGACCATTCCGAACCCAACGGTTTGAGGTCTTCCTTTGCAAGGGGTGAGTGCGGCCTTAAATCACATTTTCCTAGTTCACACTGGGTGACGACTCCATGTTATTTCTCTGGTTTAGTTCCCCGCGAGTTATTCCGTACTCCCAACTAGGCCGCGAGCCTAGAACAGCGTCGTCAGTTTCTGTGTCCTACACGAGGTGCCTTCTACCGAGCTCGTACCAATTATCCAGCCATCCGGACCTGACCAGGAAGAAGCAGTTGCCCCTGCGCGGGCTGATGAATGAGGGTGACCCAAATGGGGCCTTATGTAAATCCAAACAATATACTCTTTTTGTAATAACAATCTGTAATTTTTCTTTTACTGCTTATCTCGACTGTTGTCTTTTCTACTTCCCATACTTGGCTTATTTTGACTTCGAACTTTCAAACTTGCTCTTCCAAATCTCAATGTGACATCGCACCCGACCAATTTGAGTCCGGCCTCGAGGTGATAGTTTGTCCCCGAGTCAAAATCAAATACATTCGGTGGGACGTAACCCGACCCCGAGCTGAAGGAGACACTTGGTTTTGAAGGAATGTTACATCCTCAGACCAAAGAGATGGACTAGGTGGGATGTAACCCGACCCCAAGCTGAAGAATAAAGCTTCGGTGGAATGAATCTGGCCCCGAGCTGAAGAATAAAGCTTCGGTGGAATGAATCAAGCCCCGAGCTAATGGAACAAAACAGACTCGGTAGAACGAATCCAGCCCCGAGCTGGTGGAACAAAATACACTCGGCGGAACGAATCCAGGCCTGAGCTGGTGGAACATAACAGACTCGGCGGAACGAATCCAGCCCTGAGCTGATGGAACAATACAGACTCGGCGGAACGAATCCAGCCCCGAGCTGGTGGAACATTTGAAACTTAAACGAGGGACAATTTTCAACCTCTAAGGCTCTGTGGATCCTGGCGCGGGCGTCCCCTTGCCAGACATTAGCGAAAAGTAAAAATTGGAACAAAGTAAAGTTAACAAATTGAGTGGATTTAGCACATACCCCACGCAAATTCAAGAGAAAAATAACAACTCGGGTTCTCCGAGGCAGCGTCCTGCCCGAGGCCTCCCAAAACACAATTCTGAACCTTACAATTAAGTGTCCCAACTAACCAGGTTACGGATACGTCGATCCGGGGCGGTCAGAAAAATCCCCACGGGGGAGGAAGACACCCCGTGTGTGCCCTCTCTGGGTGGTTTTCAATGGGACTCACCAACTGACTCGTAGGGGAAGAAACCTCTCTGGGTCCGGTTTACCCGAGACTCCTGTAATCAAGGGGGCCATTCGGCCATACCCAAGCTAGGTGGTCTGATGGTTCTCAACGGGACTCACCAGCCGACTCGTAGGGGAAAAAACCTCAATGGGCCCGGTTTACCCGGGAGCATGATGGTCATGGAGGCAATTAAACCATCCTCATGACATACTCTCCGATAGTCTTCAACGATATTCACCAGTTGACCTGTAGGGGGAGAAACATCCCCGGCCCCGATTTACTTGAGCTATTCCTCAAAAAATAAGACATTGGGGTAGTAACGCTCCGGCCTCGGGGTTTGATAATGACACCCAAGATTGGCGTGCCACGAGGGGTTCACGAGTTTCCCACATGTACTTCATCCTTTGATGTGTTCTGGAACCTCAAAAGTGAAAGGAGCCAAATCGGAACACTTCCACCCGGGGGTTTGATAATGACACCCGGGATTGGCGTGCCACGGGCTTGTGCCCTTCCCGACTTCCGATCACCCCTTCGCATCGAGCACATCCCAAGAATATTGAACATACCTTTCACATTCAATTAACAAACAAGTAAAATGGACAAGTTTCTGAATTTAAAAGTGAAAGTTTTATTCATATACAAGGGAGTTACTGCCATTCTTACAACTCTTTGCGGGTCATTTTAAGAGAGGCTTTTACAATACTTTCTTCTGGTTCTTGTCTTGGAGTCCGACATATCATCGAGTCAGGGCTTCTTCAGATCCTACTGGTCTGAACTTGATTCCGAACTAGGTCAACATGGTTCTCTGCATCGAACGCTCCATAAGCGCTGCTGAACAATGCATTTTCCCTAGACCTTGCATATCCCGAGCAAATTTGGAAGCCTAGCCGAGGCCTTCTGTTCTGACTCCTGGTGGTCCTCCCCATGCACTTTTTCTCCTTTCCTCTCATTCTAGGAGACCACCACACCAATCGAGTGGGGCCTGATAGACGTCGTCCTCTGCCTTTGACTGACTAGTTCCCTGACCGATCCTTCATCACTGCCAACCTGTAGAACTGAGGACTCTGGCAGACTGAGCAAGCATGGCGCTTACTCTAGGAGGGACTTGATCAGCCACTGCAGACGGACGTCACCCATCCACAACGTTACATTCCATTCAACAACTCAATCCTAATGGGTGACCGTTGGCTAACCCTATTACATTCCATTCTACAACTCAAAAAAGGAAAGCTTATATTGCCGACATCCCTCTTTCTTGCGGACCCTTTCCCACAATATGAAATATTTTAAACTTGATTCGAGGGACTTCAATTCTTCAACATTGTCACTATTGAAAAGTTTATAATATATTTTTCTAAAATTTTCTCTATTAATAGGTAGATTAATTTATATTGTTTTTTACGGAAATTGTTATTTAATCTAATAAATAGAATAAGTTAATTTTGCTCATAATATTTTGAAATCGTTCTCTTTTCCACTTATAGTTTTAAATAAGTTCTTTTTTTCATTTTTATCAAGTGGAAATAGATAATTTTTCCTAAATTAAATAGATAATTTATACATTTTGTTCTACTTCATCAGATAAAAAAATGAACAAAATTAGAAGAAAATGATTTCAAAATTTGTGGACAAAATAATTTCCAAATTTTCTATCATTTTCTCCATTTGTTTTCTAGTAGTTGATAATTGACAACATACTCATGATTGGTGTGGGTTAATGTCAAGAATCTTAAATTATCTTATAACCTACCACTAAATTTATCGTTTTTTTTTTTTTTGGAGTTGTTATTTGGCTTTGCTGTGTGTTTGTTTTTGTTTTGTTTTTGTTTTGTTTTTGTTTTTCATTTTGACAGCCTTTTTGTTCTAGACAAGTTATTATAGTATTCCCATTATAACAACATGAATTAAATAAAATCTTCGATATAATATTTCACATGGTTTGGGTATTAGTAATATCAAGTGTTGAGCCCTTTTCATTAATTTGAGGTATTTTGAGTAGATTTAGATTCATGTTAAGATAAAATTGTGAGGGTACATGAATTAAGAGTTGAGTTATTTTGAATCGTTATAACATATGCATAATTGATCAAATCGCCATAAAATGATATCAGAATCAACTCTAACTTGAATTATATCAACCGGGATGTTGGATTTAAGGAGGATTCAGTGCTGAATTTAGTTTACTTTTTTTTTTTTTTTTTTTTTTTTTTTTTTTTTTTTTTTTTTTTTTGAAATCGTTGGAAACCCGCCACCAAACCACCCATTATGGGCCGCGGCGCAGGTAAAACCCCCGGCTGCCCCAGGCTCTTACAAGAAGTTGCACCCCCTGGATTCGAACCCAGAACCTCAAAGTGAGTTTCTGGACCCTTCACCACCAAGCCACACCCACTGTCAAAATTTATTGAATTAAAATATTACATAAGTCTCACTTATCACTTTACCGTTGATCCAACACTCAATAAAAAATAAACTCGAAAATCCGAATTCCATTCCACTAACCATCGGGTCCACCGCCAAATATTAAGCACCAACTACGTATCCTCGTGAATGATCAACATGTTGTCAATTTATCATCAAGCAGTGAATTATCATAATGTTGTCAATAATTGAAGGAAATAAAAAATACAAAGAAGAAGTGAGAGAAAATTATACCTAAATGACACAGACAAAAATACATATGAAAAAAAAAAAAAATTGATCTACAGTAGCTACAGTGAGAGGGTTTGTAAATTTATTTGTTAGATTGTTAGTGAGTGTATCATTTTCCTAAGAATATATTAAAAAAATTGCAAAGATAAATTAAAAATAAATTAAACAAATACAATAATTATAGGATCTATAAATAGTATAATAAGCAGAGAGAGTTACTGATAAATATAGCAAGTTCACTTTGTCCATAAAATTTTGAAATTATTCTTTTTTCTCTATATAGTTTCAAATGTATTCACTTTTTTATTTTTATCGGGTAGAAAATGAATAATTTTTCCTAAATTTAATAGATATTTTGTATATTTTATTCTATTACATCAAATAGAAAAGTGAACAAAATTAAAATCTCAGATGATTTAAAAATTTTTGGACAAAATACACACACTATTTGAGAGGTGGACAAATAATAATTTCCCTATTTTCTATCATTTTCTCCTTTTGTTTTCTAGTAACTTGATTAATTGACGACATGCCCATGATTTGTGTAGTATATTAACATGTTAAGAGTCTTAAATTTTCTTATAACCTACTACCAAATTTTGTTGTTTTTTTTAAAAAAATTATTATTATGGCTTCGCTGTTTGGCTTTTTGTTTGTTTGTTTGTTTGTTTGTTTTTGTTTTTGTTTTTTTTTTTCTCTCCATTTTTACAGCATTTTCGTTCTAGCCTAGACAAAAGTTACTATAGTAATCCCATTATAACCTATTGAACTAATTAAAATCTTCGATAATATATCTCACATCATTTAAGTTTTAGTAATATTAAGTGTTGAGTCTTTTCTATTAGTAACATCCTTTAGGTTTTCCTAAATTTAATCGATATTCCGTATATTTTATTCTATTACATCACGTGGAAAAATGAATAAAATTAATATCGCATATGATTTCAAAATTTGTGGGCAAAATACACACACTATTTGAGCGGTGGACAAATAATAATTTCCCTATTTTCTATCATTTTCTCCTTTTATTTTCTAGTAACTTGATTAATTGACGTCATGCTCATGATTTGTGTGGTATATTAACATGTCATATTCTTAAACTTCCTTATAACCTACTACCAAATTTTGTTGTTTTTTTTTTTAAAAAAAAAATTATTATTAATGCTTCGCTTTTTTTTTTCTTCTCTTTTTTACAGCGTTTTTGTTCCAGCCTAGACAAGTTATTATAATTTTCCCATTATAACCTATTGAACTAATTAAAATCTTCGATATAATATCTCACATCATTTAGGTTTTAGTAATATCAAATATTGAGTCTTTTCTATTAGTTTGAGGTATTTGAGTAGATTTGGATTCATGTTAAGAATTAAAATTGTGAGGGTACATGAATTAAGAGTTGAGTTATTTTGAATCGTTATAACATATGCATAATTGATCAAATCGCCATAAAATGATATCAGAATCAACTCTAACTTGAATATATCAACCGGGATGGATGTTGGATTAAGGAGGATTCAGTGCTGAATTTAGTTTACCTTTTTTTTTTTTTTTTTTTTTTTTTTTTTTTTTTTTTTTTTTGAAATCGTTGGAAACCCGCCACCAAACCACCCATTATGGGCCGCGGCGCAGGTAAAACCCCCGGCTGCCCCAGGCTCGTACAAGAAGTTGCACCCCCTGGATTCGAACCCAGACCCTCAAAGTGATTTTCTGGACCCTTCACCACCAAGCCACACCCCTGTCAAAATTTATTGAATTAAAATATTACATAAGTCTCACTTATCACTTTACCGTTGATCCAACACTCAATAAAAATAAACTCGAAAATCCGAATTCCATTCCACTAACCATCGGGTCCACCGCCAAATATAAGCACCAACTACGTATCCTCGTGAATGATCAACATGTTGTCAATTTATCATCAAGCAGTGAATTATCATAATGTTGTCAATAATTGAAGGAAATAAAAAAATACAAAGAAGAAGTGAGAGAAAATTATACCTAAATGA
>SKCR01015628.1:0-44284 GCA_019454045.1 Zanthoxylum bungeanum
AGCTAAGAATACAAAGTGGCATTTCTGAATTGTTTCTTCAGATAAGAGATCTGTTGTGATTTCTTAGTTTGAAGAGTTCATTCTGAAATGGCCCTAGAGTTTGTGTTCTGCTAAGATCACGGTTTGGTATACTAGCTTATAGAGCCTATTGTAGACTCAGGTGAGCCTTTCGGAAACCTGTGTTCTCTAATTTTGATATCAGTCAGATTGTCTGATTTTATCAAAGTATAGAGAATGCATATGTGATAGTAGGGTTAGTGGGAGTATACAAATTTCTTTCTAGTGGTATATATCCTAATGACATTATCATTATTAATGTAATAATGAGATGTTTATAAGGTAAAAGGTTTACCTAAGTGTTTTTTTCTTCGTGAAACAGTGGGAGTAGTCTCTATTATATTCAATATAAAGTTTAATATATGATATAAAACTAAGAGACTTGTGAGATACTCCCATTAGTCGTGCATTAGATATGATCTAATGTAGGACACAGCAAAACTATATGTATGATAGTTAATGTAACTGTTTGACAATTAGTATAACTGTTTGACAGTTAATGTGTCTCTTTTATATAGTATCCATCCTTCGTAAATGATGATTCCTTTGTTGAAAGAGAAATTGATTAGAATAACTAGTCAATCTTATGCATCATAGGATGATGGCGTAATGAATAATATATTATGTACGACTAAAAGACATCAATTTAATCGTAATTGTTACGAACTATTTTGATACGTTAAAGACCATAGGATGTGTCTGAAATATGTTATTTGTTATCTTTGTGATATTAAGAACGAGTTTCTTATTCATGGAGAATATAGTTTGCGACCATTAGGGTCAGATTAGTTTGAGTCTAATTATGATGTTAGATGGTCTACATCATAAAAGAGTCAGAAAAGATGCAGTTGGAGTGTCAAGATTGATTCTAATGTGTAACTGGAATTAATTGTAACTTATGAAGTTGCAAAGTGACCTTATAAATTAGAAGTTTTTGATATCGGTGTTGTGCTTGCGGTTGTCTACATAGTATTTTGGACTTGATCCCCAAATACTTGGACAATTCAGTAGCTATAGCACAATATTGATATTGCATCTAAGTCATATTGATGTATAATTTAGGTTATACAAAATATGAATGATGCTAGTTAAGGGAAACGTTTTGGGTTTGTTGGATAAACTCAATATGTTATAACGGGCTTACTTGTTATTGCCTACCTCTTGAGTGATAGGTCAGCTCTTGAGGACCATGCGTATGTGTTACATATTTAAATGTGTATATGATATCGTGGATTTGCACTAGAGCAAGTGAGAGAAATTGTTAGGGTTGGTGCTCGGAGTGCCAATCCGAATCGTATTCATGTCCGATTCATGAATAAGAACAATTCATTTTTCCATAATATTACTTATTTATAGTAGTACTTCTTACTTTTATATACATATTCGATCTAATTACGATTAGATTGAAACTAAATAGGATTTAGTGATATGTATATATTAGACAAAGACCCGATAATATATAATGTAGTGCACAGTTACAAAGAAGTTTGTAACTGACATTGGGAAGTGTCACTACTAGAAGTATTTCATCAAATAAAGCTCCTGGTCAAGATTTACTAACACGGGTCGGTTAGTAAAATCCGCTGAAACTAGTACACGTCGTATGTCGAGACTTGGTCCGATGGTTTATCCCCATGAACCATGAGTCTGGGAAGACTCATATAGACGTGTAGGTGTTTATATTGGATAAACATTGAACGACTCACTAAAGATTTCCTAATAGATGGTACACCAACGTCAATAGGAATCTTCTCGGGTCAAGTGAGCATAGTGGTCCTTCGACTTGAGATTCCACTGTGGATGTATGAGGTATCCTCCATACTTTGATGGCAGTCACGTCACCGATCTATTTAGATCATACCTCTGCCTGTTCGTTGGGTGTGGACTGATTTGTGGTCATTATAATTTACGAGTGGGTAGATTATGGACACGAAATTGGGTTTCGTGACGGATATACATGAATCTAGAGAGTCTAACTAATGAAATATGCTCATAGAGCACTAGGGCAACTATTATAAATAATATTGATGATTTATAAATCGTTCAACGGTTAAACGAAAAGATACATGCTTAAAGGTTTTTCCGGCCATTTATTAGTTAATGTGTATTTGAATTTAATACATGATTTTATTAAATATACTTTAATTAATTATCAAATAACGTATTTTACACATGTCAAATATATGTATTATGGAATATTTAAAGTAAATATAATACATATATTTAGATATTTGTTTTATATAATTATCTAATTATTTAATTGTTAAATAATTAGAATTATTTATGATATTTATCTTTATTATAATTATGGTTGGAGGTGGATTAATGTGATTGGTGCAAATGTATATTTACTTTTTGGAAATGGGGTTCAAGTTGAATTTTGCTACCTTTTAATTTAATTTAAAAATTAAAAAATTCTAATAATCATTTTACCCATGGTTTCGGCCAACCCTACATATATAAAGGGTTTCATTTTTCATTTTCTCCACTTTATGCTAAGCCAAAAAGGATTACAAAAGAAGATATTTGAGAGAGAAAACACAAAGTGCTAAAGCTTAAAAGTTAAGAAACGCTTGGAAATCAAAGGTATTTTCATTCTCTCTCTTTCTAAGAAATTGTTCTATTACTTTAGGCTATAACATAGGATGTTATTTTGTTTCTCTACTCTATTTGTTTTGTAACAAGTTGGTTGGAAGCATGACTGAATGATGCATGCATGTATGTAAATAAAGTTTGCTTAATAATGGTTAATAAGCACACTTTTGGTCATTTGATGACTTTTTTGCCATTCTAGAGTTGTTAGGCCACTCAATGATGACCTAAAATTTTTCTTGAATTGTTTTATAGTGGTGAGACTTGATTGGTGTTGTAGATATTAGATTAAAGTGTTGGATTGTGTTAATTTTGGTTAATTTGATTAATTCAGAAATTAGGGTTTCAAACCTAAACCAAAATTGGGGCTTTTCATATATATGTTGTATTTTGATACATATAAGATGTATAAATTATTTTGGTAGTGATTGGAAATCACCTAAACTTGTATTTAACAATTTAGGACCAAAATGATCAAAATGCAAAATATTGGGGCTCACGGCAATAAGCAAAAAATCTGGAAAAAAATTTCTATGTTGCATTTTAATGTATATAAGATGTAAAAATTATTTTGGTAGTGATTGGATATCACCTAATCATGTATTTGACAAATCAGGACCAAAATGAACAAAATACAAACTTTTTGGGGCATTTTCGTAATTATGGAAAATCTGGAAAAATTTTAAGATTTATGTATTTAATGTATATTTGATGTACAAATCAATTTTGTTGTGATTGGAAATCACCTAAGTTTGTTTTGAACAACTTAGGACTAAAATGATTAAAATGGAAAGTTTTGGGGTTGTATGATAATTTACTGAAATTCTGATTTTTGGGTTAAAAATTCCGTTTCTGAGTATTGAGTGATTAAAATAAATAAGTTTATTTTAATTACCGAAGAAAAATTAAAGAAATCAAAAAATTTGAATTTCCCGCATTCCGCTGCATAACCCGGGTATTTTGCCTGAAACCCCAACAGTTAGACAACTCATTGATGACCTAGAATTATTCTTGTGTTGTTTCAAAGTGGTGAGACTTGTTTGGTGCTGTGAAGATTGAATTAAAGTGTTGAATTTATTTAATTTGGTGTAATTTGTTTAATTGAAGAATTTATAAAATTATTATTCTTAACCCTTTCTAAAATTGGGGCTTTTCATATACAAATCTTGGAAAATTCTGGGTACATACGACAGTTATTAAAAAAATTGGAATTTTTGTTGCAATTTGTATTTTGATGTATTGGACATATATAAATCATTTTTGGGTTGATTTGGAATTACTTAAAATTATATTTGACAATTCGAGGAATAAAATGAAAAAAATGCAAAATTTGAGGGGTCATTCGGCAATAATGAATAAATCTGATTTTTGGGTAAAAAATTCAATTTTTGAGTATTGAGTAATTAGAATAAATATGTTTATTTTAATTACCCAAGAAAAATTATTGAAATCGAAAATTTTGATTTTCCGTGTTCCGCTGCGTTTACCCATATTTGCCCTTAAAACCCCAACAATATGTATGTGTATGAGTGTTTGGATGATGATTTGGGGTGTTTGTCATGTATGTGTTTGTGTATGGGAAATCATGTGATAAGTTTATGTTATATGGTATGAGCGCCTGTATGTATGTTTAATTGGATGATTCGTGGTGCAGTAGTTCAGTTGGTTAGGAATCCGGTCAGACAGAATTCATCTCATACCTATTCTAAAATAGGTAATGAGTCTCATATGAGTAAGCCAGCCATATGTATATATTGTTTGATGGTATGTTCTTTGATGTATTGATTGTTATGTGTGCTTCATGGTTGGTTGCATGATGATTGTATGTGTGACTGTATGTATGTGTATGTATGGTAGAACTCGTAGAATATATGGATAGTGTATGCTTATGTGAAATGATTGAATTTGAAAGCTAATGTAAGTATTAGATGTCATAAAGCATGTTTATTAAGTTGTATTGGTGTGTAAGTATATGTGTAAATTTAGGAATTGTTTTTACATGTATATAAGAGAGGTGTGTTACGGTATGTGTAAATGCATATGAATCTTGAATGTTAAGCCATTGAGGAAGTTTGCATTGAATTGAAAGAGTTTGTTTCAAAATGAAGAAAGTTTGTTTAACTTATCGATTTGATGATATTTCAAATATAGATATTTGTGATAAATTGTAGATATATGACCTCATGTTTCATGTGATTGAAGTGAGATTGATGTTAACGATATACTCTATGATATTTGAGCTTTTCTTTGTATGCTTTGAACGTTAGCTATGAGATTGACACACATGGACATGTTAATATGAAAATTTGACATGGGTTAAGAATAAAGGATAATAACAAGTTAATAATTTCGAACTTATAACAATTTAGTAATTCGGTTAATCTGTTAATATGTTTGACTTGTTTGTTGTAATACTAGCATGGTTACTTACTGAGTTTTTAAAACTCACATCAAAACAGTGTGCTAGTTTTGTAGGTTGGCTTCCAGATGGGTAAACCACTTCAGTTTTGGAAGTCATGCTCGAGACGGGGATCACCCAAGTGGCAGTCACCCTCGTAAGTGTCCTGGGATAAGTTTAAAAGTTTAAGAAGTTTAGGATATTTGGTTATTGCTTTATTTGTCGTGCTGAGCACGCTGTTTGTATATATATATATATATATATTAACTAAATGTTTTAATTGTTTATGATGTGGTGGGCACAGAGTCCTTCAGTGTTGATAGATGATATGGGCGGAGCCCTTAGGATATGATTTTGATGAGATTTGTGTGGACCTGAGGTCATTTTATTTGTTTTATGTCTTCTTAGATTCTCTTTGATGTTGGACTGTGATCCAGATTGTCCAGTTTTAGGATACCTCTTGCCAAATTTTCGATAAATTCATAGGCTTATGGAGATGGGTCAATCCTGTCTTCTGCCAGTAGCATACTGCCTCTTGAGGGGTGTTACAGTTGTGGAATCAGAGCAGAGGTTAGGGTGTCGGTTACTGCAGCTAAAGGATATCTGATCGTCTGAGTAAGTATTCTGTTACAGATAGATCATATAAGTCTCATGTTTGTAACTTTACTTGATGTATATGGTATGAGGTGTTATGATTTTGATTGATATAGGTGATTCAGATTATCTGTATATGTCTGTGTACTATGAATATATGAATATGTATAGGTGTACTAAGTTAAAGTATGTGGTTTATATAAGTATATGTATAAGTAATTAATGTGAATTCAATATGTTCTGAGGTACGACGGATTCTATGATGTTGATAGCCTGAATTGTGCAAATATTTTTCACCATGTTTTTAAAACTTGGTATTTGATTTTTGGCACATAAGTGTTTTGAAAAGAAAGAAAGAAAGAAAGTTTTAGGGTGTTTTGATTTTGATTATAAAGAATAAAGAAAATATTTCTGCCTCGATATTTGATTCACGTTTTCATATTTTTAGATTTATCGATATGTTTCAATCGAGGTGCTTGATAATATGTTTCCATCTTGGTGCTCGAAAAATGATTTTGATGTTTTTAAACTATAAAACTTGTTTCTGCCGAGAAGCTCGAAAATCTGTTTCCGTCACGGTGCTTAATGATTTATGTTTTTGACCCTCAGTGGCGCTTGTATATATTTCATTCTGGCATGGTCGGGGCGCTTGTTATGGGGTCTAGACCATCGGAAAATGGTTGGCCCACTACCCTATCGACATGGTCCGTACACTGTTCAATTTGTTCGCAAAACTAAAAAGTGGACGATCGATATGTATTTTGAAAACTTTACATCAAATATTTATTTTTGATTTACACATATTTATGTTTTAGGGGGAAAATGATTTCAAAATAATTACATTTTGATTTTGATGCATTTCGACATTGTTCATGATATTATACGATATGATATGTTTTCGTCACGGCGTGTGTATATGGTTTTTAAAGTTTTATAATTTGATATGATATATTTCCGCCCTGATGCTTGTAAAGGGATTTGTCCAACTGTAGTAGATAAGCCCGACCCTCTGTCGATAGGGGATCGTTTCGTTCATTGTATGATATGTGTGCGTGATTTGGGCATTGGACGCTTGTTTATGTTTCGTCCAGTTGAGTCATGCTGGTTGCTCGATATTATTTTACGATAATGGATTTTGAAACTGATTTTGTTTATAGTAAAAGAGTTTTTCAAATATAGTTTCGCAATGGTTTTTGAAATAGATCGTTTTACGTTTTCTATTTTGAATGATGATGGAGATTGACTGATTTCAGACTATCAACATCATAAAAGCATATATGATTATGTTCACTTTGGCTGTGACAATGGATGTATTTGTTAGTATAAAGTTTATGTTCATTACAAGAGCATGTATGTAAGTTTATGGTTAGTCATATATCTTTTGAGTGTTGTGATGGTTATGTATGCTTTGTAGTTAGCCATACAATGTTGTATGTGCGAATGGATATGTACGTATGTAAACTTTGATGTTGGTATCGTTTATAGATGTGATATAAAATGATATGATATGAATTGAATAAGTTTCATTTTGTGTTGTAGATGAAATAGATGGTATGAAATTCATGTTATGTTTCCGTTTTGATAATGTATTTGATTGCGTGTAAAGAACATGTGCTATTTTCTTCGTTACTGATGATGCATATGATTGACTATATGAAATTTGAGTTCGATGTTATGTTTATATGATGAATGACCTTAAAGTGGTTTGAGTGTGTTCCAATGAATGAATGCAAATTGAAATGATGAGTTTGGTTTGATTCTGGTATGAAATGTTTGATTCAATTTATTTGTTTTAAAATAATATAAGTTGTAATGATTTGTGAAATACATAACTTTTGAAAGGGTGTAAAGTGATTGACTTCCGAATACGAATAATATAGTAATATACATGTATTCAGTTCCAATTAAATTGGACATAAGGATGGAGAAATTTCGAGGACAAAATTTTTATAAGGAGAGAGGATATAATACCCGAATTTTTCGAAGTAGTTCTAAAATATTTTAGAATTAAAGTTAACGATTTGGAACAGGATGGTATCCGAAAATCAAGCTTGTGTTAGAAAAATAGATCGGAATATTTTAAAGTGAAGCTTCACCGCGTTGGAAAACGCGTGGTTTCGATAACTGGCTATGCGATTTCTATTTTTATCGTATACGAGTAAAAGTTTCTTGTCTCGGCTATAAAGATAACAAACAAACTCTGATTGAACTAATTCTTAAACTATCAACTCTTTTTTTCCTAGACGAACAACTTTCATGTTGAACACTTTTTGAGATTTACAGAAGAAGGGCTTCAAAAATGTACATTTCTAAGAAAGCCTCATGAAAGGGACCTGATTGTAATTTTTGGGGGTCTGAACGTAAATTTCAGAAATTTTTCTACAAATACCCCACAGTTTCTTGAAATCACGAAAATGACAAAATAACCCAAAATCCCCTACTCGACTATTCGTCCCCAATATTACATTATTGTCGCACATGTCGCGCTGGTGGCCTGCCGGCAGGCGCGACGGGACAAAGGGGTACGCCGGCCACCCCTCCACCTTGTGGTGGTCGACGATAGCCCTAGGACGCCAGCGAACAGGGAAAATGAGAGTGAGACGCGAGTGGTGGGTTTTCTTGATCCCAGCTAGTCGTTTCATTTCAAGGCCCTAGCCACCCACCAAATCGAAGCTCTCGGAGTGTACTACAAGTTGGTGGTGATGAATTTTCTGATTCGTGCACGGTTGCACGCAAAACAAGAGAAGAAGATTTCGATGAATAGTGACCCACTGTGAACAGTAGCTCCGATAGGAATTTCATGGATTCCAGCGTGTTCGTGGGTTCGTTTGGAATCCATATATGCCCTTGAAATCTCGGTAAGACCTCCAGATAAAAAGTCGCTAATTTCAAGTTTTCCGCTAAATATTCTGATGTATCCAGTAGCTTCGTAGAGTTGCGTAATGATATAAATTGAATTGATTGAGAGTATATTGATTATGTGCATTTGGTAGAATCCAAGTGAAAATAAAACGAGTTTGATCGATCCGCAAGAATATGCAAGTTTTCAATAAAATTGGGTTTTTGTATAGATTGATGTGTTTTGATTTGAACGATAGTTATGAGTTTTATATGATATTACGAACATGTTTGGATAAATCCGAGTATGTTCGAAGGGCTCTGTAGGCACTGCATTTTTACATATAAGTCCCGATGATGAGTCTCGTCTGGAGACACTACCTCTTTAGTTGTGAAAGTCGCGGGAAACGGACGTTGGAGGGGTAAAGTTGGAAATTGGTATTTTTGATGGATTTAACTCGCTTGTTTCGCTTCGGGTTCGCTTGTTGGACCTCTATTTTAAAACACACCAAGCCCAATCCAAAAATAATTAAAAAATATTTAAAACACAAATTAAAATCCATTTAAACTAAATAAAATTAAAACCAAATCCAATTATAATCAATTAAATTAAATTCACAAATTAAATTAAACTAAATCTAATTAAATTAAATTTCAAAATTAAATAAATCACTCACCTAATTTGAATAATGTCTTGCCTTAAATAATTAAAATTAAACAGACACATAAATTAATTGATTTCTTTCCTTTCAAATAAACAATGCAGAAACCCTAACCCTACCCCCTCACTATATAAGCATCCAACAAACCCTAACTGCCTTGGCTGGTCTCCCCCTCTCGCATGAACCTCTCTCTCGCCACTCTCTCTCACAGCCAAACAAGAAACCCTAGCTCCTCACTCTCACGCACCCCTCTCTTCAACCTTTCTCCAGTCTCGGCAACTCACCAGGCAACAAAAAAAACCCTTTGGATCCCTTCTTCACACGCCCATACCAGCCTTCAAACACATACACAGCTTCTGACCCACGCGTTCAACACACAACAAACTCTCTCAGACACACAGCTCTTTATTTCCCCTCACTGCCCTCACGTACGTTGCCCATCACGCCACTGACCAGGAGCAGCCCCTTCAACACGCCATTAGTCTTCATCCACTAGTCATACATTCACGCCTAAAGCCTCACTGCACGACACCTAAGGCCTGACCACTCACTGCATGAAGCCACAAAAACACAGCCAGTCCACGTATCAAAAGGTGAATCAAATCTTGAGCCATGAAGTCTGATAACATGAACACGTGACCATCACACATATCTCTCAAATCACGCCTAAGACACTCCAGCCCTCCCTTACGAGCCACAAACTGAAGCAACAAGCCACGCTTTATTTTCTCTTACGCGACACCTTTCAAATAGCCCACTACCCTTCAATAATTCCCCACGTGAGCAGCCCTCACTCTCTCGCACAAAGGCCACCTAGCTTCACGCCAACAAACAAACTCACGGCAGCCACAAAACTGACCTACAAAGAGACAAAAACTGCCGACTAAACCCAACCCTCACAGCCTCTTCATCAAACACTCACAATCTTCATCAACCCTCACGTAAACAAACTGCCTTTAGCGTAGCCAATTCATCAAATCCATGTTAGAAGCCCTCACCAATTCTCACAGCCCACGCACAACATTGCTCAACGCCACATGCACCCTTACTTCATGCCTAACCTAACCGATCAAACGCATAAACAAACTGCGCCAAATACCCTCACGTTACAGCCCCTGAAACCAACCGACCTTAACACCCGAAACCAGCCCCTTTACACCCTAAAAAACTGTCTCGAAACCCTTCCAAAACTGCCCGGTAAAACTGCCCTAAAACAGTCCCGTATTTACCAAAAAACTGCACCAGAAAATACAATAAAAACAGCAGCGAAACAGAGTGAAAACAGTAGCCCAAACAGCGAAACAGCGAGAAAAAACGTTGGATTAGTGAACCAGAAAAGTTGCGGAACATCAACCCTTCCGACGGCTGTGTAACGCGCTTTCGAGAGACGACAAAAGAGGTTAGACCTGAGGGCACCTTTTTGATTTATTACCTTTCGTTTATTTTTGTTTATTTTAATATATTATTGCATGAGAGTCGTTTGTTGAGGCATGATGTGAATTCCGGATAAGCGGAATGTGTGTTCCCTTTTGTGGTATATCGGATGGAAACCCGAACGTAAATTCCGTAGACGAATCCGAATGGACAGTAGTGTGGTTTGTACTCGGGATACAATGCCACATACCACTTGATAGACACGTATTTCGTTCCATCCAACCATGTATTTGAACATGATTAGGTTGCTAGTACGTTATTTATTTTTGTAAGCATGATTTAGTCTAGTATGTTATTTATCTTTAAGCATGATTCAGTTGTTTATTTTTAAGCATGATTAGTTATTCGTTTTGCATTTGGAATTTGCATTAAGTTTATGTTGTTGTTTGCATTTCGCATTATATAATTGAAATATGTTCATGAGATTGCCGTGTGTTGTCGTGTGTTATGATGACTTACTTTCCAAGCATGCAAACTTAGACATAGGATTTATCTTTATGAACATGAACTAGATATAGGTTGTTCTTGAGCATGTTGCGTAGATTCGGTTAAGATATTGCACAAATCACATCATTATAAGTGGCATAAGTAAGAGACCATTCTGAACCCAACGGTTTGAGGTCTTCCCTTGCGAGGGGTGAGTGCGGCCTTAAATCTTTGTCCCGGTTCACATCGGGTGGCGACTCCATGTTATTTCGTACTCCCAACTAGGCCGCGAGCCTAGAACACCGTCGTCAAGTTCTATGTCCCTGAGTCTGGCGACTCCACTGGGGATAGAGAATCGGCCCCGAAATCATGTCTTGTGATGTGTATAATTTGTGCATTAGTTGACTGTTTCTATAGTGGGTTGAGGGAGTTCAATCAAAGGCATTGTCATAAACCCACATGTGAACCATAGTTATATATCCTATAGGAGTTTCCCCTTTATACTTTTGAAAACCACATGCATATTATATCTCATACATCGCACGCATCTCATGCATTCACGCATCACGTTAACCCTCTGTGTCTTAAAAGCCATCATAGATATCCGTTGGGTTAGGGATAAAAAGAGGGGTTTGTCAAGAGGAGTTTAGCAAACATGGATAGCGAGGAAAAGGAAATCGAGAAACAGAAAACCTTACGGCAATGATAGAAAGACCATTGGGGGGGCCTTCAAAAAAAGAGAGAAAAGAATTGAAAAAAAAAAGAAAAAAAATTGAAAATAAAAAGGTTGTTTAGTCCTTAATAGTTAGGCATAAGTTTGATGATGAAATCATTTGCTTTAGGATGAAATCTTAGAAATGATAAACTTTTGATGTGCTTTTATCTTATGCTTTGAATTGTTGATCTATGCTGGACTCGTAAGTACTTCACTATAGGTTCTTAGCGGTGAAAACCTGAGTAGTTGGCAAGATGACTAGTTGAAAAAGATTGTAGGTCGGTGAATGACCGTTTACTTAGATGTCTATCCTGACTTGCTTGTGTTATGATGTGTGGTGTGGTTGAAAATAAAAGAAAAAGTTTCTAAAGAAAAGAAATAAACCGCCTATAACCGATAAGCGTGAAGCTATCCATGGGCGAGTATTAGGACCACCATGAAGAGAAATGCTACCTTAAATGGTAGGTGTGTTGAAAAAAAAATGAAAAAAAAAAGAAAAAAAAAAGCGAAAAAAGAGGGACAAAAGAAAAGAAAAATAAAGCCATACGACATTGAGTGCGAAAAAGCAATTACAGAGCATAACTGAGACATCTAGGTTGGTTTGACCCATCGATCCCAATTTTTGAAACGAAATCATTGAGTTGGCTTACTTGAGGATCAAGCTGTGAAAGAACCTTTGCACACACACACTTTAAGTCTGACTTAGATAATTTATTCAAAGACTTGGATTTGAGTTGCATTGAGTGTTTTGAAGGTTATCTGGTTTCATTACTGGGCATTCTTTGAGGACAATGATATGTGTAACTATTGGGACTATTTCGTAGCATGTAATATAGTATGATGATATGGAAGGCCCTACCATATGGTTCATCTTGACCAAGTGCAAACAGCGAAGAACAGAAAGCTAAATTGAGACTGGGAGCGTCCAGTCTACCACCCCCGCGAATAAGAAGAATAGCAAGAAATTGAGCCATGAGACTAGAGAGAAGACTGAGCAGCCATCAAGAGTACCGGCAGAAGACCTAACCCAAACAGATAGGAAACTCATTCATACATGCATGCATACACGTAATGTTTTCCCTTTATTCCTTTTTGTGTTTGTTTTGTTTTGTATTCACAGGTTTCAACGGAAAAAAAAGAAAAAAGAATGAAAGTGGCAAATGCAAGCCAACCAAAAGCAGCAACGATAAAGTGTCTGCAGTTTTCATGAATGAATCACAGGGGCGAGGCCCATATCAGTATCAGTTGGGGGCGAGGACCATATCAGTATCAGTCTTGGGGTGAGGCCTACATCAGTATCAGTCTGGGGGCGAGGCCCATATCAGTATCAGTTTGGGGCGAGACCCATATCAATATCAGTTTAGGGCAAGGCCCATATCAGTATCAGTATGGGGGCGAGGCCCACATCAGTATCAGCATGAGGGCGAGGCCCATATCAGTATCAGTTTGAGGCGAGGCCCACATCAGAGTCATCATGGGGGCGAGGCTCATATAAGTTTCAGTTTGGGGCGAGGCCCATATCAGTATCAGTTTGGGGACGAGGCCCATATCAATAACATTTCGGGGGCGAGGCCCATATCGTTATCAGTATCAGTTTGGGGCGAGACCCATATCAGTATAAGTTTAGGGCAAGGCCCATATTAGTATCAGTCTATGGGGCGAGGCCCATGTCAGTATCAGTCTTAGGGCGAGGCCCATATCAGTATCAGTCTGGAGGTGAGGCCCACATCAGTATCAGTCTGGGGGCGAGGCCCACATCAGTATCATGATGAGGGCGAGGCCCATATCAGTATGAGTTTAGGGCGAGGCCCACATCAGATTCAGCATGGGGGTGAGGCTCATATCAGTTTCAGTTTGGGGCGAGGCCATATCAGTATCAGTTTGGCGACGAGGCCCATATCAATAACAGTTCGGGGAGAGGCCCATATCATTATCAGTATCAATCTTGCCGGGTATGACGCTCTGGGGGTGGGGCCCACGTCGTTATCAGTATCAGTCTTACAGGGTATGGCACTCTGGGGGCGAGGCCCACATCATTACTATTATCAGTTCTGCCGGTATGGCACTCCGGGTATGGAGATACAGCATCAGTTCTGCCGGGTATGGCACTCCGGGTATGGAGATAAAACATCGGTTCTGCTGGGTATGGCACTCTGGGTATGGAGATACATACAGCATCAGTTCTGCCGGGTATGGCACTCCGAGTATGGAGATACAACATCAGTTCTGCCGGGTATGGCACTCCGAGTATGGAGATACAGCATCGGTTCTGCCGGTATGGCACTCTGGGTATGGAGACATCAGTATTAGTTTTACCAGGTATGGCACTCCGGGTATGGAGACATCAGCATCAGTTTCAGGGATGAGTCCTAGGGCCGAGGCCTACATCATCATCAGTATTAGTTACGGGGATGAGTCCCGGGGGCGAAGCCCACATCAACATCAATATCAGTTTTGGGGGATGAGTCCCAAGGTCGAGGCCTATGTCAGTATCAGTATCAGTTTTGGAGATGAGTCCTGAGGGCGAGGCCCACATCAGCATCAGTATTAGTTTCGGGGATGAGTCCCAGGGTTGATACCCACATCATTAGTAGTTTTGGGGATGCGTCCCAGGCTTGAGGTCCACATCATCATCAGCAGTTTGGGGATGCGTCCCAGGGTTGAGGCCCAATTTATTATCAGCGGTATTGGGATGCGTCCCAGGGTCGAGATGCCCCCGTTGTCTGTTGTAGTTTCGGGATGTGTCCCAGGGTCGAGGTACCCACTACATCATCAATTTGAGGGCGAGGCCCACTTTGTCAGCACTATTGGGTCGAGGTGCTCAGGGTCGAGGTGCCCCTGTTGTTGGTTGCAGTTCTGGGATGCTTCCCAGGGTCGAGGGCCCACTAAATCATCAGTTGTAGTTCCGGGATGCGTCCCAGGGTCGAGGACCCACTACATCATCAGTTCAAGGGCGAGGTCCCTATTGTCAGCGGTGTTGGGTCGAGGTGCCCAGGGTCGAGGTGCCCCCATTGTCGGTTGTAGTTCCGGTTCGAGGTGCCCAGGGTTGAGGTGCCCACTACATCATCAGTTCGAGGGCGAGGTCCCTATTGTCAGCGGTGTAGGGTCGAGGTGCCCCCGTTGTCGGTTGTAGTTCCGGGTCGAGGTGCCCAAGGTCGAGGTGCCCACTACATCATCAGTTCGAGGGCGAGGTCCCTATTGACAGCGGTGTTGGGTCGAGGTGCCCAAGGTCGAGGTGCCCCCGTTGTCAGTTGCAGTTCCGGGATGCGTCCCAGGGTCGAGGGCCCACTGCATCATCATCACAATTCACATTCGGTGGTTCGGGAACAAAGCTCAGAGGTCGAGGCACCTCACCACCATATCAACTCAGTTCGAAGCAATAGGCAAGTCAGGTGGCAGCTGGCGAGCCAGGTAAGTAAAAATACATTGCATAACTTTGATAGGATTGTCACTGTTATATACTGCACAAGTCCCACCAAAGTGGGGGCGACTGTAGGCACTGCATTTTTTCCTATAAGTCCCGATGATGAGTCTCGTATGGAGACACTACCTCTTTAGTTGTGAAAGCCGCGGGAAACGGACGTTGGAAGGGTAAAGTTGGAAATTGGTATTTTTGATGGATTTAACTCGCTTGTTTCGCTTCATGTTCGCTTGTTTGACCTCTATTTTAAAACACACCAAGCCCAATCCAAAAATAATTAAAAAATATTTAAAACACAAATTAAAATCCATTAAACTAAATCATATTAAAACCCAATCCAATTATAACCAATTAAATTAAATTCACAAATTAAATTAAACTAAATCTAATTAAATTAAATTTCAAAATTAAATAAATCACTCACCTAATTTGAATAATTCTTCCCTTAAATAATTAAAATTAAACACACACATAAATTAATTGATTTCTTTCCTTTCAAATAAACAATGTCGAAACCCTAACCCTACCCCCTCACTATATAAGCATCCAACAAACCCTAACTGCCTTGGCTGGTCTCCCCCTCTCGCATGAACCTCTCTCTCGCCACTCTCTCTCATAGCCAAACAAGAAACCCTAGCTCCTCACTCTCACGCACCTCTCTCTTCAACCTTTCTCCAGTCTCGGCAACTCACCAGGCAACAAAAAAACCCTTTGGATCCTTTTTCACACGCCCATAACAGCCTTCAAACACATACAAAGCTTCTGACCCACGCGTTCAACACACAACAAACTCTCTCGGACACACAGCTCTTTATTTCCCCTCAGTGCCCTCACGTAAGTTGCCCATCACGTCACTGACCAGGAGCAGCCCCTTCAACACGCCATTAGTCTTCATCCACTAGCCATACATTCACGCCTAAAGCCTCACTTCACGACACCTAAGGTCTGACCACTCACTGCATGAAGCCACAAAAGCACAGCCAGTCCACGTATCAAAAGGTGAATCAAATCTTGAGCCATTAAGTCTGATAACATGAACACGTGACCAGCACACATATCTCTCAAATCACGCCTAAGACACTCCAGCCCTCCCTTACGAGCCACAAACTGAAGCAACAGCCACGCTTTATTTTCCCTTACGCGACACCTTTCAAATAGCCCACTACCCTTCAACAATTCCCCACGTGAGCAGCCCTCACTCTCTCGCACAAAGGCCACCTAGCTTCACGCCAACAAACAAACTCACGGCAGCCACAAAACTGATCTACAAAGAGACAAAAACTACCGACTAAACCCAACCCTCAATGCCTCTTCATCAAACACTCACAATTCTTCATCAACACTCACGTAAACCCTACTGCCTTTAGCGTATCCAATTCATCAAATTTACGTTAGAATCCCTCACCGATTCTCACAGCCCACACACAACATTGCTCAATGCCACCTGCACCCTTACTTCACGCCTAACCTAACCGATCAAACACATAAACAAACTACGCCAAATACCCTCACGTTAATGCCCCTGAAACCAACCGACCTTAACACCTGAAACCAGCCCCTTTACACCCTAAAAAAATGTCTCGAAACCCTTCCCAAACTGCCCAGTAAAACTGCCCTAAAACAGTCCAGTATTTACCATAAAACTGCACCAGAAAATACAATAAAAACAGCAGCGAAATGGAGTGAAAACAGCAGCCCAAACAGCGAAACAGCTAGGAAAAATGTTGGATTAGTGAACCAGAAAAGTTGCGGAACATCAACCCTTCCGACGGCCATGTAATGCGCTTTCGAGAGACGACAAAAGAGGTTAGACCTGAGGGCACCTTTTTATTTATTACCTTTCGTTTATTTTTGTTTATTTTAATATATTATTGCATGAGAGTCATTTGTTGAGGCATGATGTGAATTCCGGATGAGCGGAATGTGTGTTCCCTTTTGTGGTATATCGGATGGAAACCCGGACGTAAATTCCGTAGCCGAATCCGAATGGACGGTAGTGCGGTTTGTACTCGGGATACAATGCCACGTACCACTTGAGAGACACGTATTTCGTTCCATCCAACCATGTATTTGAACATGATTAGGTTGCTAGTACATTATTTATTTTTGTAAGCATGATTTAGTCTAGTATGTTATTTATCTTTAAGCATGATTTAGTTGTTTATTTTTAAGCATGATTAGTTATTCGTTTTGCATTTGGAATTTGCATTAAGTTTATGTTGTTGTTTGCATTTCGCATTATATAATTGAAATATGTTCATGAGATTGCCGTGTGTTGTCGTGTGTTATGATGACTTACTTTCCAAGCATGCAAACTTAAACATAGGATTTATCTTTATGAACATGAACTAGATATAGGTTGTTCTTGAGCATGTTGCGTAGATTCGGTTAAGATATTGCACAAATCACATCATTACAAGTGGCATAAGTAAGAGACCATTCCAAACCCAACGGTTTGAGGTCTTCCCTTGCGAGGGGTGAGTGCGGCCTTAAATCTTTGTCCCGGTTCACACCGGGTGGCGACTCCATGTTATTTCGTACTCCCAACTAGGCCGCGAGCCTAGAACAGCGTCGTCAAGTTCTGTGTCCTACAGGTTCGGGACTCTTCCGTAGTATTTTCAGAAACCTTTTTTTGAATGATTTTCCAAAAATGCGTAAACCAGAGATTTAAGTGAACTAGTGGTTTGGAATAGTTTTTATTGATATTTTAAGAGTAATTGAAATGAAAACATTTAAATCGCACTTGATTTGGTTGTCCCGGAAAGATCCGGAATTTTATCGTAGTTAAGTCAAGAATACTATAAATCAAGATTCTAACGGCTTTTTGTCATTTGTTTTGACAGATGTGACTAATACCTGGAGTGCTCGTGAAGCCGGGCAAGTAACCCATGCGATGCATTCTCAAACCGTTCTTTTCGTGCTTTATATATATATATATATATATATATTGAATGGTTTAGGATAGTTAAAGACGGGTTTGAGAAAGGACTTCGAGGTCGGGTAAATTTGAGATAGCGGGCCATCACAGGTACGGACTCTCATTATTGGTATAATTTGAAGGGAAATTTTTAATGATGTTGATGCATATTTATGCATGTGAGTGTTTGAATATGTAATAATATGTCTATGTATATGTAAATTAATCGGTACATCAATAACCATTTATACATGTATTTGAATATGTATATGAGGATAAGCTACGAACAATTTGAGTATCCAAGATCGATTAATGGAATAGGTTTGTAATTGATTCTTACAAGTGGTTTATTCGTATAGAGGTTGGAATTGTGAAGTGTGATGAGAAATATGGTATAGGCTAAGTCATTCCTGAATGGGTATGTTTAAATGATGAGCTTTAGAATCAGATGTTTTCAGATAGAAACTTGAAAACTAAGTGTGTTTGATCGATAAGGGAAAGAAATGAAAGTTGTTAAGATAAAGCGTTTGAATTACTAGTAATGTGTATAGTCATATGTATATGTATGAGTGTTTGGATGATGACTTGGGGTGTTTTTCATGTATGTGTTTGTGTATGGAAAATCATGTAATGAGTTTATGTTATATGGTATGAGCGTTTGTGTGTATGTTTAATTGGATGATTCGTGGTGTAGTAGTTGAGCTGGTTAGGAATCTGTTCTGACGGAATTCACCTCATACCTACTCTAAAATATATAATAATTCTCGTACAAGCATTGTATGAGTAAGCCAGCTATATGTAGGTATTGTTTGATGGTATGTTCTTTGATGTATTTATTGTTATGTGTGATTCGTGGTTGGTTGCATGATGATTGTATGTGTGACTGTGCGTATGTCTGTGTATGGTAGAAATCATAGAATATATAGATAGTCTATGCTTATGTGAAATGAATGAATTTGAAAGCTAATATAAGTATTGTATGTTATAAAGAATGTTTATTAAGTTGTATTGGTGTGTATGTATATGTGTAAACTTGGGAATTGTTTTTACATGTATATAAGAGAGGTGTGTCATGGTATGTGTAAATGCATATGAATTATTAATGTTAAGAAATTGAGGAAGTTTGCATTGAATTGAAAAAAGTTTGTTTCAAAATGAAGAAAGTTTGTTTAACTTGTCGATTTGATGATATTTCAAATATGGATATTTGTGATAAAGGGTAGATATATGACTTCATGTTTCACGTGATTGAAGTGAGATTGAAGTTAACGATATACTCTATGATATTTGAGCTTTTCTTTTTATGCTTTGAACGTTAGCTATAAGATTGACACACATGTAGACATGTTAATATGAAAATTTGACATGGTTAAGAATAAAGGTTAATAACAAGTTATTAATTTCGAACTTATAACAATTTAGTAATTCGGTTAATCTGTTGATATGTTTGACTTGTTTGATGTAATACTATCATGGTTACTACTGAGTTTTTAAAACTCACACCAAACCAGTTTGCTAGTTTTGCAGGTTGGCTTCTAGATGGGTCAACCACTTCAGCTTTGAAAGTCATGCTCAAAACATGGATCACCCAAGCGGTAGTCACCCTCGCAAGCGTCCTGAGATAAGTTTAGAAGTTTAAGATGTTTAGGATATTTTATTATTGTTTTATTTGTCGTGTTGAGCATGCTGTTTGTATATATATTAAGTAAATGTTTTAATTGTTTATGATGTGGAGGGCACAAAGTCCTTGAGTGTTAATAGATGATGTGGGGGAGCCCTTAAGATATGATTTTGATGAGATTTGCTTGACCGGCGTAAACACACACGTATAACGCAAGCGCACGTATCGTTCAAGTAGTATAAAAATATCGATCCCACGAGGACTTAATTCCTACTGTTGTTATTAATTGTTGAATCTATTTATTTACAAATATCTAATTAAATGGATAAGAGAGATATTGTTTGTTTGATTGGTTGAATGGCTTTACTAAATAAATAAATAAATAAATAAATAAAAAGACAAAAGAAAATACTAAAGAAAATACAAAAGACACAAAGATCTAGGGTTGTGATTTCTTCCAATACCATTTTAAAGATGAAGTGATTATTATATAGATGGGTAAAACATTGATTTATTAACCTGGAACACGAAATTATGCGAAAGCATCTGTCGATGGTCAGACACAAATACCCAGTGTAACCCAATTGAACCATATTCCTATGTCAACCACATTATCTGGATTCATTAAGATTGAGTTCCAATTATGGCTACCCTCGCCCGACAGGTATATTCCTATCCTGTAAGGAAATCTATTAAAGGGTTATCTATCCTCAAGGAAGATCGTGGGCTATTGAGTCTAAGGTCTTAAACTTAAAATCTCTATGTCTAGTTCATTTTAAGTTTACCTAATCAATTTTATTAATGGCCAATTAATAAAAAGCATTAAGATTAAGACTCAATAAATAAATCTTTATAATACCCAAACTATAATCTAACCCTTATAAACCGGTGATATTGAAATTCATCACAACCCCAGATAACTATTTAGTTACAACACATAACTAGGACTAATAACTGAAAAATAAAAGACATAAAGTAAAAAGTAAAATAAATGCTAAGGTAAAAGGAATTACTTTTACTACTACTATTTAGAAATCTCCCATAAAATAATATATAAACTTGTTATAATATTACCAACTGACCAATCTGGCGGTATCCTGATTAAGTCAAATTAAGTCCAACCAGCCATATAGGCGGTAATATTTGTCCATAATCCAGCCATAAAGGCGGTACCAAAATAAATTTACCAACCGACCAATCTGGCGGTATCCTTGATTAGTCAGGTTTAAACCAGATTAAATTGAATTGCCAACCGACCAATATAGCGGTATCCTTTATTAATCAGTATTTTAAATAGTGAATATATTATTTTTAAGGGAGATTAATCTAAATAGTAACAGTAAAAGAATTACCTTTCACCCTAGCTTGGGAAATTACCTCCTCATTACTGAAAAGTAAAAACTGAAAAATTAAAGAAAGAAAAGTACTGTGCGTAAAAGTAAATCGCGGAAAGTAAAAACTGAAAAGTAAAGAAAAGAAAATGCGAAACTGAAAATTAATTACTGAAAACTAAAAATAAACAAACTAGATACAATCTTCTTATTTATTCATTAAGAATTTCAAAGAAGAAAGTATGAATTTTACAAATGAAATGGCTTGGTATTTATAGGCAAAATTTTGCCACCATCAAATCATCAATCAATTTCTCCACCAATTACATTATTAATTTCTCCACTAATTACTCCACCAAATCCATAATTGCTCCAATAATTTCTTATCTTGTTTGGTGTTGATTTGATAATTTTTATTAATTATTAATTAATTAATATTTTGCTTTGAAAATGATTGATAATGACTTTTAATAATTACACTTCACACACTTTTGGATGGTTCATCAATTTCGGTCATGAAATCTTCAGAGTTCGAAAATATTTTCTCTTTCAAAGTTGTAGATCTTTGAGTCTTCTTTAATCGGGCACTTGAATCAGCTCAATCCGATATCTGAGTAAAAAGTTATCCCCAACATACGACAGATGTGCAAAACTGGAATTTCCAAAACTGCACTTCGTCAAAACGCCCTTTCAAATTTCCAATCTCCAAAATTAATATATCAAGTCCAATAATTGCCCTTATTTGATCCACATTTCGTCCTAAATGATTTCATTGAGTCCCGATATTATTTTATCTGCAAAATAAACTAAAACACATCAAAACGTTCATCAAACCCGAGAAACTAAACAAAATATTAAGTAAAAGGGGCGGTAAATATTGATATATTTTCCGCTCATCAGACCTAAAGTCCTTTTATTTGTTTGATGTCTTCTTAGATTCCCTTTGATGCTGGACTGTGATCTAGGTTGTCTAGTTTTAGGATACATCATGCTGAATTTTTGGTAAATTTAGAGGCTTATGGAGATGGGTCAATCCTGTCGGTAGCATACTGCCTTTGGCTAGGTGTTACATTACTGCCCCTCTAATTAATATTTTATGAGTTAGCTCGGGACTTATGAACGATTTGATATGTTTTGGGTTCGTTTTAAAGATAAAAATAATACTGAGACTCAATAGAATCAACGCGGGATGAAAACAACAAAATATAGGGCAAAATGGGATAAATTCAGAATTAAGATGCACGTCCCGACGCTGGATTACACGTCGCAATGCGCACTAGTTTTAAAATGAGGTGGAGAGTGCTAAATTGATATTGATGACAGGTCGCGACGCCGGCCATTAAGCATCGCGACTCAATCCACTTGTGAGGCAACATAACATGGTGAGTGTTGCGACGCTCAAACAACAGAAACGTGCATCGCGACAATAGGACTAGTGCATCGCAATGCACATACTTTTTTAGGCTTTCAAAGAAGTGTACTCAAGAAGCAAACAACGATCCTATAAAAAGAACACTTCATCCCAAAACCAGAGAGACCTTCATACCCTAATTTCAGAGCCTCCAAGGTGATTTTGGAGAGAAAACGAAGCACATCAAATGATCATAACTCAGAAACTCAACAGCAAGGAGTGAAAAATTGACGATCTCGATAGAGTTTCTTCTTTCTTATAACTCTTTAATGTTTTGTTAATTGTTGAATATTTATTTAGAGTTTATGAGCATGTGTAATAATTAGATCTATAATCTGGGGTTGTGATAAAACCCATAATTTATGAGTTTATAAATTGAGTTTTCTTATATCTTGTGTGATATTTTAACTTGTTTATTAAATCTTGATCTTAATGCTTCTTGTTGCTTGATCACTAATATGATTGATGTGGTTATCTTAGATGAACTTGACAAAGGGATTTTTGGTTTAGTCTTAGATTCAATAGCACACTATCTCATCTTTGGGATTTCCTTACATGATAGAAATATATATGGCGGGCGGGTGTAGCCATAATTGGAACTTGATCTTGAATTTGGGATTAATTAATTGACTTAGAAATATATTTGATTAGTTTATTCTGAATGTTTGCACATGACCATCGAAAGAGGCTTGTGGATATCTTAGTGTTCCAGGTTAGCGAGTCCATATATTACACGAGTATAGCAAAACCAATTCATCTTTAGAATAATATTGGGTGGATTCACAGCCCTGGATGTTTTCTCTCCATTGATTACCTTTGGATTTATCTAGTTTTATTTAATTGCTTTAGTTATAGTCAACTTCAACCAACGATCACATTTCAATTTCAATTAGATACTCGTAAGTAGTGAGTTTCAATAATTAGTAACGTAGGTTATAAGTTCTTGTGGGATCGATATCTTTTATACTACTTCAGCGATAAATGTGCTTGCGTAACGTGTGAAAATCACAATCAATTTTTTGGAGCCATTGTCGGGGACTTATTTATCTTTCATTATTAATTTTGAGGCTAGATACTTTACTTGTTATCTAACTGTTTTCTTTTTGTTTAATTTTGTTTAAGGTTTTTGGGCAATTACATGAGAAGAAGTAGAAGCTTCGAATTTCTTCTGCTTGACACAAAAATCGAAAGAACTCTCAGACAGTTGAGAAGGGATAGGCGAGAAGATCAAGAAGCACCACTAATTCCTATTTGGGATAGGACGATTCATGTGGTTGACGGCTTCATATCTTGTATCGTTCTGCAACCATTACTTGAAAACATCAGTGACATCAAGACATGTATTCAGATGATACAACAGTCGGTCTAGTTTGGGGGAGGCGCAATTGAAGACCCAAATGCCCCACATCAGCAACTATCAGGAAGTCTGCAACATATTCAATTACAACCGAGGGGTAGAGGAAGCAATACGCTTGCGTGTATTTCTATACTCCTTAAGAGATATAGCTAAGGGTTGGCTCCATTCGCTACCAGCAGGATCCATAACAACTTGGAACAACCTCACCACCACGTTTTTGCAAAATACTTTCCCCCAACTAGGACAACGAATTTGAGAAACAACATCTCATCCTTTGTGCAACATGACTCTGAATCCCCAAAAGAGGCATGGGAAAGACATAAGGAAATTGCTTCGAAAATGTCCCCATCATGAGATTGCAAAGTGACTACAAGTACAAATTTTCTACATTGGGCTTATTGGGATGATGAAGACTACAGTAGATGAAGCCGCCGGAGGTGCATTAATGGGAAAAAAAGGAGAATCAAGCTTGGGATTTAATATAAGAAATGGCTAACAACTGTTGGAGTTGGTGCGTGGAGCCCCAATCCGAATAAATGTATTGTACATTATATTTTATTATTTATTAATAAAATAACTATATTTTCATTTCAAATCTTATTAATGTTAATGTCATTATGCATATTATATTGATATATAAATATGTTAAGAATAACATCAACCTTAGAATAGTCATTTAGTAATACTGGACACTAGGTGGTCCTATATTGTGATAGTATTACTATTACAAACTATTTTTAAAGTAAATATTCTAAGTCTTTGATTTTGGAATAAGTTCCAATTCCTATAACCTAGAAGACTAGCAGATGTCATATATTGGAATCAGAGTTCCAATGGTTTAACCCGATGTACTATGAGCTTTGGAAGCTCATATAGACGTGTGGGTATTCGTTGGAGCGAATACTGAATGACTCAAAGGTGATTCCTAACAGTTAGATGTACACACCACCGGGAATAGGAATCTCCTCGAGTCGAGTAGCATATGTGATCCTTTGACTATATGATAACATTGATTTTTTATGTGATTCTCCATATTTTGATGTCATATATGTGAGAAAAATTTCATGGTATGGCCTTTAGTTGTTCGTTAGGTGTGGACCGATGTACTCGTTAATCAAGTGCATATCAAGTTATGATCTGTCAGCCCGTATGTGCACCATAAGGGGATTTGGTATCCATGTAAGTGAGTCACGATTCTTAAAAATTTGGCCAAAGTCGATCACCTATGGTGGATCGCATATATTAGAAATAGTTTCTGATTAGTTGTAAAGAATCGTGGACATGTCGACATGACATGTGCACCTCGGAAACATGACGGTGTATTCTATGTTTTCTAAGCACAACTCGGATAGCCTACGATGTAGTGAATGATAACCATATGTGATGATTTTGACTTGTACATTTCAAAAAATGTCGTTCATGTTTTTCGCGAATTTGGAGGTGGGTGAATTGCTTACATATATGCTAGGCTTATATGATGAATGTGTTTGGACTTAGAGAGTCTCACAATATGAAGTGAACTCATTGAGCACTTGGGTAGCCGATAATTTTTGATAATAAATAATATTCGATATTATAATTATCAACTAACATAATTAAGTGTTATTGGATAACATTGATTATTTACTTTGACCTAATTGGATGAATCTAAAATTACACAAGGGCTTTGTCATAATTTCATAAATATCTCTACCATTTGAGGATATTTTGGTAATTACAAATATGTAATAATAGGTGTATTTGGCTTGATTTAATTGGATTAAATCAAGTGTGTAACATCCGTCTCCTGGAAATGCTACCGGCATGGGATATGCGAATCCATCCCTCTGAGCAATTGACTTATTAACTGAGATCCTTACTATAATTCTGACTCAAATATGACTTATACATGGGACCATTGCCCAAACAACTACATGCAAAGAACTTTTAGTGCTGATAACTGTATACTTAAATGTAATTCTTCTACCATTCTTATTCGTGAACATCTTGGCTTATTACGCACACACTCATAAATATATATGTATCCAATACAACACTCTATCTGACTACGACTGTATTGCAACTCGATCTGGTGGGCTTGGACCCTCTAGTGACTACCATTAGTATCTATCCTTATGAGCTCGTCCTCCGGGTATACCTGCAAAACAAGAAACTGAGAGTGGGGGGTTAGATCGTCTGAATAACCTAGTGAGTGGACATTTAAAAATGAAAACTAATTCCTTCTGAAAATTCATGGTTCTAAAAACCCAAATCCTCATAGAAAATATTCTTTTCTGAAATCTCTTTCTTATCTGAAAACTCAACTCTTCTGAAAAGATTTTCTGAAAACTCTTTTATAAAACTCACCTCTTCTGAAAAATCTTTTTCTGGAAATCCGTTTCTAAAAATTTATATCTGAAAAACTTTGTATCTGAGGAATATGTATCTGTATATCTGACGCATATGGGTGTTATGTATGTTTGCCCCCCCCATACGTAAAATCTGGTGTTTAGGGGCGTCCCAATGTACGTAAATATCTGGTGGTCTTGGGGGGTTACATTTCGCTGTCCCCCAAGCCACAAATTTGGAGTTGGGGTGCGAATCTATGATACCCTCTAGACTCAAAATCTGGGATCTATGGGCATCAATAATCCCTAGTCTTGAACTGTGTGTGCACACGATATCTGTATCCGTCAATTCCATATATAAGTCAAGTTATATACTGAGGTGGGTTTTTCCTCCATGCCTCCAAAAATCATAAACTCAACTTTGAACATCAATTTTTTCTAAAAACATCATCATTTGTAAAACAATTGTAACAAAACTTGTCTTTCTGAAACATGTTATTTCTTAAAACAACTGAAATAAAATCTGGCTAACACCCTATGTGCTTAAAAGTAAGTATAGTATCAGATCTTATAAGTAAAGAAATTTATGGAGAAGGGTTCACTCATATATTTGAAATCTGGATGATATTACTTTACTTCGGCGTATGAGATTGCGGTTCCTGCAACGATATATAATGGTAAACTTGATTAGAAAATGGGCTGAGGAATATATTTCTGAATTAGGCTAAGTTTATCTATTCAAGTACTTCCTATCACTTCAAGGCGTATCATACTTATATCATTATGTGATGTATGCATGTGAGCTGATACGAGAGTCTTAGGGTGGCCTCTAACATGCTAGGGTGAAATTGGAATGAACTAAAACTAGTTCTGGGGAAATTCTGATCACGCGTTGCAATGATATCTTAAGGCTTCGCGACACTCACACATGCTACTGAACCAGTGGTTGTGTGTCGCTACTCCCATACGCGTCGTGATGCTAAGTGCCGAGCGTCCCGATGCCCGCCAAACAAAGATGAGGTAGCAAACTTCCTCTGATTTCCGCATCGGGTTACTAGTCCTTAGGCATCGCGACGCTCACATTCCAGAACCGAATCAGGGAGTAAGTTTCTAGTAATCGTCGCGACACTGGGGATGCGCGTCGTGACGCTAGCCTGTTTTCAAGACCATAATCAACTTCATCTTCACTCTCAAATTCTACAACACTACTAAAGCTATAACCACAACAAATACATAAAATAACATCAAATCACCAACTCTAATCACTCATCTCATTCATACAAAAAAGCTTCATTTCATGTTTATACCTTTAAAACATCTCTCGAAATGCATGGTAATAACTCTATTAATGCCAATTATGCAATTCTCATCACTAGGGTAATGCAAGGTGCGAATTGGGGCTCTTATTTCCAATATTAAAACAGAAATAAGAAGAAGGGAATAGCATTAGAACTTACATAATGTTTTCTGACTCTTGAAACTCATCATCATTCATCCAAATTCTCATGAAAATGTAGAAATTTTTTCCTTGAGAAATTCCTTACCCTAAGTCACGTTTTTGCTTCCTTCCCCAAGCGATGGTGAATAGTGGGTTATTTATAGAGAAAAGGCTTGATTTTGTGTAATGGAATGAATGGTAAAGATGGTGCCACGTCACCCAAATCTAGGTCATTCTCGAAATTCACTGTAGTAGTCACATAAATCTCGATTTTTGATTTACTATTATGATTCAAATTTAGAAAACTATCCAACTCAGCAGTTGTAGGTCTCGGACTTAGCTTTCCGATGATATAAAGTTCATAAACATCAGAGATCATATGAAAAATTTACGGCCCAAATATCCTGGACTGTCCATATTTAATCTTGTAATGAATTCTGTATCGCAACCGCGAGGAATTTGCCGAATGTCTAAAATTCATTCCATGAGCACATACATGCTTGAACATTATTTTTATCATGTATCATGCTTTCGATAATGTAATAGTCATCGGCCTCTGACAATGTACAAGTCATCGGGATTACCGGGTGTTACAAATTCCCCCCCCCATAAATAGGATTCGTCATCGAATCCCTTCTAATGTTGAACTTCTTAATTCCTTCTTGGTTTGAAGATATTTAGTCTATACTACTTTTATTCTCCCTTTACTTTCTTTCTGCTGCTATTCTCTAAAAAAATTCAATACTATGACTTCTGGGAATCTCTTATCCTGGTATATTCTATTCAATTCCTATAGCTAAAAGCTTAACTCTTTAAAAGTCTCTTTGGAACCTTTCTTTCTCGTGTGAAAACAAGAGCCTTATACCATATCTTGTCTACCAAGAGGTGTAAATTCTTCATGAAACTTATTATTCATGAGTTCATCTATCTCTCGTTCTACACTTACGGCATTCAAGAGATGTGCTAGAAGTCCTCAATTTCTTATAGTCTGAATTTAGGTTCCCTTCAAACTGGTGCATGCGTGAATTACTTTTCATGTCTGTAACCTTATGACTGTATTTCACCTTTTCTAAATCTTTTTCTTTCATGAGTTAATACTTTTAGGACTTCCCAGACAGTCACTCACTTTGTTATTATTTCTTCTACCCTGCACACTTAACTTGGAAGGTCTTGACGAAATTTGATGCATGAGTGCTAATACGATTGAACCCATAATTACTCAAATTGAATCATTAATCCTCAATAACCATACTTGATTTATGTGGGGATTTTATCATTTTTGCCTAAATCATACTGATATCGCGTAACTTCAATAAGTATGTATCTGAATTCTTCTCAACTAGTGCTCTCATATCTCTAAAGATATTGAGTCTCCTATACAAAAGTAATCCATGTCTTTATTACAAATGATCGTACTTGATACTTTCTTAGCTCCACATGTTTGATCTGATCTTGGTATTCATTTTATTAACTTAATTGTTTAGCTATCTATTTGCTCTTTGCTAACCTTCAACCACTTACAGGCTCTGTCTTCTAAATTCTTCTATCTCTACCTATTTGTGGAACATAGGTCCTTATAGCTTATGATCAAGTTCTCTAAATGTTCTAAGTTTATCATCTGAGTTTTCCGATAATAGACTCTAAGATGTTAATCATTTCTGCTAGCGTCGACACTAGCGACTTGGTTCTAGTTATTGCTCATACTCTTTTCGTATCTTAGATTCATCTCTGCTATAAATCTGGTCAACTTTCCTTTACACTGGCTTATTCTTTTAGCCTGATTGCACTTAAGGATATCTGTCAGGTGTTGCTCTCATGTCAACAATACCCGTATACCTGGTTTCTTTTGCCATTTTTCTATGTTATACCTCAATAAATTTGTTCCAAGCAATATTTTGTCCTGTTTCTTAGCTAGGTACATTGCATGGAAACTTATGGGTTATACTCACTACCTTCCTTCTATTTCCTATCTAATGGAATTCCAGTCTTATCTCGATGCTGAAAAAGCTTGTTGTTTCACAGTACCACTGAACTCAACCATCGAAAGTCTATCTTAGCACTTACGTACCTCTGTCATTGTTTACCCAGTATCTTTTACTATTGCTGACTTACCTCGATAGTTCCAGCTCCAAACATTTTACTTGTTGTCCATTTTATTTTCCTTCATATTCTATTTTATATCTAGAACTTTTGTAGTCTATGTCTCTGTCTCCTTATCGAAAAGATTTCATTTTTATATGTCATTTGTCATGTCTAATGCTGGTTCTTTATATTCCAGTCATTGCTTGACTAATACTTTCTCTTTTCATCATTTCATCTAGACAACTTCTCTTCTATATCTTTTACTTAGAGCTATTTTCCTCTTCTATTCTGTTCTTGTACTATCTGAAGGTTTTATGTTTCGGTCTCCTTCTGCTGCACATGCACTTATTTTTTGGAATATCTTGAGGTGAACATCGAGATCCATCTTTGCTACTGTTGTCTAATGAGGGTTGAGAGGCTGGGGATTGGTCATGAAGCCTTCATGGTTGTGGTGATCTCACTAGATACCAGTGTTGTGGCTGTACTTGCTGCTCATCTATAAATCTAGGGCTCCCATTTTTACATATCATGTGTTGGTTCCCACACTAAGGTACTACTACTAGGAACCATCTGGATTACCTATTCCAACTTTACTCCTGGTTATTTTTCCGTATATTGATCAAACTACCTTTTATTGTGAACCTTCTCTAGGGTTATGCTCTATGAAAAACTCTATCATGCGACCTCTGTAATTCTTCCTACTAGTCTCTGTTGCTTAACCATCTTAAGCCGTTACACCCCTGGAAAGCTCTACATCAACTTGGATCGATTAGGGCATTTCTTTATTAATTCTTTTGGTTCGATTGCTACTCTCCTATTAATTCTTCCATCCCAGTACGATGGGGTCCTTTATAAGTCATATACTATATTCCTGAGAATCGCTCTCTCTGGTTCATTCGCTCTTTTGAGCCTTCACTCCCTTAAGGGCTTCCAGTTCTACGATGACTTCTAGATTTAGCTTGACTTACTATGACTTCAACTATTCCATCTCATATAGAATATTTCCATCTCAAGATTCATATTTATGTTCCGTTGAACTTATTGGTTCTGCCATCTAGTCGTCTCGTGATCCATTTATTCTGTCAAATACTCTTCTTTACTGGTTTTTCTCCTTACTGGGCTTTAAGTTGAGGGGTGAGTACATGCATTCCATAGAGATCTGTGAATATGCATTTCTGTTATTTACTTAATCTCGGTGATGGTCTAGTTAGGTGTCTATATACTTCTAGAGTTTGGGCTACTGGAAGTAAGAGTTTCATTCGTTCTACCGGGATCTGGGTCGACTACTCTGTGTCTTAGGGTTCAACAACTTTTATCACCTATTCTGAGATTTCCATCTTCACTTATGTCTTCAAGCAATATTATCTATGTCACTATACGTACTAAACTTCTTTGTTACTTTCCGCATCTCCATTCAATATCTTCATACGCTATCTTTTGGCTCTAAACTGTGCTGCTGAGGCTAGTGCTGGTTAATTCTTCTGGACTTCTTCCTAGACTTCTACTCTATACTCTTGTTATAGGCTACAACTTAGGCATTTAACTTTGTTGTCTGTAGTAGTAGTCATGAGTACCTCAAATCCCATGGGTCTAACCTTTTTAATCTTTCGTGAATTTCTACTGGCATTGGTCCGATCTGTGGAATCTACTACATTTTGTCTATTTTTTGGACTTCTGCTAGTACTGTAAGCCTCGTGCTGACTTGCCTAGATTCTTGGACTATATTGGGTTCTCTTATTTCTAACTTCTGAGGCTTCCTTAATCATTTTCTGGGTAATCTATCTCCCAATGTCTTCCATTTCTGTCTTAGGATAAACTCTCATCGAGCTTCTTTACGGTTACCTATATCTATTCTGGTAGAGACTAGAGCAAGCCTCTTACGTCTCTACAGATATCGGTGTCCCTGTTCCGGTACTATGTGTCCTGATAGATTCTATTACTCATGTAAGGTAGGTATGATATGGGCTCTGTCAGGACAGCTTCTTTAACTGGTATCTCTGAGTGGTGAGAATATTGGTAAGAATTTGGGTAACTTAGAATCATACCTATGTCGGGTTTCTTGGCTGAGGCAACTAATTGTCTTTTCTTACGGCCTTCCTTTATTTGCTTGCGGGCCTGGGTTGAAGATCTAAATCTCTTCATCTTTTTTGGCATCTCTTGTCTATTCGATCTCTTACATCTAATCCTGATTTCTTCCTTCTTTTATCTTTCTGACTATCCTTCATTACTTGGGAAACTTGCTATCTCTATGAGGTACTTAAGGTTATTGGGTCTACTAGAAGGAATTTTCTGATTGGGGAAGGAGTCTTACTAGGAAGGAAAGAATCTTACGAGAAGGGAAATAACCTTACTTAGGTCTACTTGACATTTTTCTCTTGCTCGGACTTATTCTATTCGCTTTACTACTATAGTTTCTCTGGTACTTTCTTATCTGTATGTTTATGTATCGTTACCTCTAATTGTTTCTAGTTTCTCTGAGCTTATGTACATTATACTTTTCTGTTACCTTTCTCTTTCTCTTTTACTCTATTGGGTAGATATTCTTAGAACTTTACTATTTATTTTCGTAACTTGTCTTGAACTTCTTGCTAGTAAATCGAGAAAATTACTGATGAATTCTCAGCTGGAATATGGATCATGGTTGCTTTCATTAGAGAGAAAAATTTAGATAACCTTGGGAATTCTTACTAATCTGTTTATATGTCTTTGAGAACATAATCGAGGATCGGATACTGGAGAGGTAGTGCCTCGCATACGGGCATCCCGGACATACCACGTATACAAAATCCAAACACTCTACCCCCACTACAGTCACTGACTCCCAAGACCATGCTCTGATACCATCTTTGTAACATCCTTCTCCTGGAGATGCTACCGGCAGGGGATAGACTGATCCAACCCCCTAAGCCTCTGACTTATTAACTCAGATCCTTACTACAATTCTGACTCAAATGTGACTCATACATAGGACCATTTCCCAAACAACTACATGCAAATAACTTTTAGTGCTGATAACTGTATACTTAAATATATTTCTTCTACCAATCTTATTCGTGGACATCTTGGCTTATTACATACACACACTCATAAATATATATGTATCCAATACAAGACTTTACTTGACTATGACTGTACTGCGAGCGATCTGGTGGACTTGGACCCTTTAATGACTGCCATTAGTATACATCCTCCAGAGCTCGTCCTCCGGGTAAACCTGCAAAATAAGAACCTAGGAGTGGGGGTGTTGGGAAGCGGCCGCGAGTGCACAGCGGAAAATCAAAATTATTATGCCACTTTCCCTTTGCCCAAGACCTATTTGTTTTTATATATTCTACAAGCCTAGGCATGTTACTATATATTCTAAGCATAAATAAAAACATAAAACATGCAATGAACATAAACCTAAACATGCTAAATATCATAAGAACTCTAATTAAAATAAAGAAAGAAAAAGACTTACTTGAATCAAGACTCCTCTAGTCCTCCCTCCAATCTACAAGCTTTTCTCGAACTCAGCAAGCTCTTCCACGTTCCAAAAAGCCACCCAAGTGTGTGGCCTCCAAAGATTCACACACCAAAGCCAAAACTCAACGGCAAGACTACTCCTTGAGTGCACATGTATTTTGCCCTTGGTGCTAGCCTAGGCAAATACCTCAAAACTTATAACTCGAGGTTCCTCTAGTCAATTAGACTTAAGGATCCTCAAAATCAGTGGCCACTATGGAACCTCATAAAAGATATGTTCAATAATTAAACACATTGAACCATTTATGAACAATTCCTACAGCAATCATATATGCTGTAAAATTTGTATTGTGCACTGTTAATCATTGATTTCGACTTTGTTGTGTGTGACGTTTTGGGTTCCCCTCGAGTTGGACATGGAATGAATCGTGATAATTTAATAAACATAATTATCATCCGATCATGGTCGTTCGATTTCGATTCAATGACCAAGGTTGACATCAAGCAACATGCCAAAGCCCCCCCAATGAGAAGGAAATATATATATACCATTATGTATGCGATTTACATATGATACGATTCCTCGCCTCACTTTATCCCCACCTATTGACCTAGGGTACGGAACGTGTCTACCCATATGGTCAAAAGTATGATGTTGATAGTGTCATGAATCGTGCTAACCCAAAAATCTCACATGATTCTTCCGCTGGCTGCGGCCACAGTCTCAAACACCCGAACTGGGATATTATTCTTATAAGAAAATATTATTCGAGAGAGTGGCGATTCTCTGTTGTATCTTTACAAACTTCATGTGGTTTCAACAACATGACCCAATCATACCCTTATGACCGGATCTTTTGAATCGGTGAAGGAGAATGTCAAAGTTATTTGATCCACACATAAGATTGTAAAGACCTTAAGTCTAAGGACTAGTCATACAATCGATACATGAAAGTTCTCACAGACATATGGGATAAACACTCCATGTGAAAAATTTTGCGCGGTCAGTTCGATGGACACGAGCAACTCATGCATCCATATGATACACCAAGCAGACGGATCTCAGCTAGTAGCCTATGAGATCGGCTACCCCACTTAAGGGCAGATCATATCATCATGCTAGTCTCTCTGCTTTGTGAATGCCCAGATTATTCATAAAACTATGACTAGGAAAGTTTAAGAGTAATGATTATCATAAGACGTGGAAGCCATCATCTTATTACTCCAATGGCTTTATTACAGTGTTTGATGATTCAAATAATTTATGTAAGATACGTATAATAAATATTACCATTTTATTAATTAAAGAAAATATTACACATACATGTACATATAGCCCATCCACAAGTTAGGTATAGGGCATATCCCTAACAGGGGTTTAGATCATTTGAACGTCCTAGTGAGTGTACAGTTAAAAATGAAAACTAATTTCTTCTGAAAATTCATGGTTCTAAAAACCGAAATCCTCCCAAAAAATATTATTTTTCTGTAATCTCTTTCTTTTCTGAAAACTCAACTCTTCTGAAAAGCTTTTCAGAAAACTCTTTTATAAAACTCATCTATTCTGAAAAATCAGTTTCTGGAAATCCATTTCTGAAAATCTGTTTTTGAAAAATCTATATCTGAAAACTCTATATCTAAGGAATCTGTATCTGTATATCTGGCGTATGGGGGCAATACGTATAACCGTCCCCCTATAAGCAAAATATGGAGCTTAGGGGCATCCCCCCGTATGCAAATATATGGTCTTAGGGCGTTACGTCTCATCGTCCCCCAAGCCAAAAATCTGGAGTCGGGTACGGATCTATGCTACCCTCCAGACTCAAAATCTGGGAACTAGGGGTATCAATTATCCCTAGTCATGAACTACGTGTGCACGTGATATCTTTATCTGTAAATTCCATATCTGAGTCAAGTTACACACTGAGGTGGGTTTTTCCCCCATGCCTCCAAAAATCATAAAACTCCATTTTGAAAATCATTTTTTTTTCTAAAAACATCATCATTCGTAAAACAACTGTAATAAAACTTATCTTCCTGAAACATACGCTTTCGTAAAACAACTGAAATAAAATCTGACTCACGCCCTATGTGCTTAAAAGTAAGTCTGGTGTCAAAACTTATAAGTAAATACATTTAGAGAGAAGGGTCCACTCACAAATTTGAAATCTGACTGAAATTACTTTACTTCAATGAAGAAGATTGTGGTTCTTGAAACAATCTATAATTAGTAAAATTGATTAAAAAATGGGCTGAGAATTATATTTCAGAATTAGGGTAAGTTTATCTATTCAAGTACTTGTTATTACTTCAAGGTGTATCATACTTATATCATGATGTGATGTATGCATGCGAGCTGATACGAGATTTTTAGGTGGCCTCTAACATACTAGTGTGAAATTGGAATGAACTAAAATTGATTTTAAGGAAAATTTGATCATGTGTCGCGACGCTATCCATAGGGTGTCGCGACACTCACACATTCTACTGAACCAGTGATCATCCTCTACTTCAGCGTCACGATGCAGGGATTGGGCATCGCGACTCCTACACGCGTCATGACGCTAAGTACTGAGTGTCGCGACGCCCTCCTAACAGAGACGAGGCAGTAAGCTTCCTCTGTTTTCCGCATCGCGACGTTCACATTCTAGAACTGAATCAAGGACCAATTTTCCAGTACACATCGCGACGCCGGGGATGAGCTTCTCGATGCCAGCCTATTTTCAGGACCCATCATTAACTTCATCTTCACTCTCAACTTCTACCACACTACTAAAGCTATAACCACAATATATACACAAAATATCATCAAATCACCATGTCTAATCCCCCATCTCATTCATACACATAAAAGCTTCATTTCAAGTTTATACCTTCAAAACATCTCTCGAAATGCATGCAAATAACTCTACTAATGCCAATTATGAAATTCTCATCAATAGGGAAATGCAAGGTGCGAATTGGGCCTTTTCTTTCCAAGAATAAAACTAAAATAAAAAGAGGGAAAGAGGATTAGAACTTACATAATATTTTCTGGAACTTGAAACTCATCATCACTCATCAAAATTCTCATGAAAATGTAGAAATTTTTTTCCTCGAGAAATTCCTTACCCTGAGTCACGTTTTTGCTTCCCCAAAAAATATGGTGAATAGTGAGTTATTTATAGACAAAGGCTTGATTTTGTGTAGTGGAATGAATGGTCAAGATGGTGCCACATCACCCAAATCTAGGTGATTCTCGAAATTCACTATAGCAGTCAAATAAATCTCGATGTTTGATTTACTTCTGATTCGAATTTAAAAATATTTCCAACGTAGAAGTTGTAGGTCTCGGTCTTAGTTGTCTGACGATATAAAGTTAATAAAAATCAGAGATTGTATAAAAATGTTACAGCCTAAATACCCTAGGCTATCCGAATTTAATCTTGTAATGAATTCAGTATCGCCGGGAGGAATTTTCTGAATGTCTAAAAGTCATTCCATGAGCACATACATGCTTGAACATGATTTTTTTCATGTATCATGCCTCCGATAATGTAATATCATCGGCCTCTCACTACGTACAAGTCATCGGGATTACCAAGCGTTACAGAGTGGTAAACATGTAACTAATCCTTTAATTAAACTTTGTCTTCATTTAATTGGATTAAATCAAAGTGGTAGACAAAGGTGATTAGTCACACCTAATTATACATATTTTGACAAATTAGATTAAACCCACATAAAAGTTGATTAGAATTTTTATTAATTAAAAATTACCTAAGTTTTGCTATAAATAGCAAGCTTGAGCAAACATTTTAATCAAGCTTGAGAAAGCTAAATACTAGCAAGAATTAGAGAAATTAGCCTAAGTTAGAGAAGTGTTTAGAGAAGCTTTGGAAGATCTCTACAATATTTCAATTAAGAGAAATCAAGATTTGATCTTGGAGTGAAGCTTGCTAGCATTGGAATCAAGATTGGATCTTGGAGTCAAGCTTGTTAACTTTGGATTTTCTCCATAATATTTCAACAAGGATATGTAGATTGGATCTTTAAATCACCATTGATAGGTATGTTTGATCTTCTCCAAAAGATATGTTTTTTCATTAGTGAGTTTTCATTAGTGAGACATATAATGATGAATTATGTATTAGATACATAATAACATAACTTGATGTTGAAATTAGGCTAATTAATTCTGTTAGGATATTTTGGAAGTATAAATACAATATTCTTGTAATTAGGTCAAAATATATATATTAGACATAGACATAAAATTAGAGTTTGGAACTCTAGATAATAGCTTGGATCTAAGGCTACCATTCTAGAATCACTTGACCACCTTAGGGTAACCTAGAATTATTCATGAGTCATTACATTGTTGGATTCTATTTTAATTTGTAATTTGATTTTTAAAACTTCATATATATATTTAGAATATATATATATGTGTGTGTGTGTGTGTGTGTGTTATATAACATGTGTTGTGGTTGGTTTTGAAATTATAATTATTTTGGGTGATTTTAAAATGTCTTTAAGGTTTTTAGAAAATTAAAAAAAATGAACAACCATCAGATCTGAATGTGCATGCTACGCAAGCAGCATGCGCATGTAAGCTGCTGCCAACAGCCACTAGTCCCGGGCGACGAGTGTTTTTCCAGTTTTCTCCCGTTTTGGTTTTTCCAGATCTTGATTTTTCCCTAAACACTAGTAATAGAATATGGTATTTCATTAAAATATTTTAAAAATACACTCATGCTATATATCCACGGGTTAGACCCATTTCCGCTATATGGGGTACCGATCCGACCTTAGGGGTTCCACATGCGCCCCAACAGAATGGTATCAAAGCAAGTTTTAACTACACAACACATGTGTTTTGAATCTATGCCACAGTAATTTTAATTTAATTATGCTTAAGTCATATTGGATATGCATTGCATGTTTTAAAATTAAAATTTTAATTTTGACCCAAGCATGTTAATGATTTGATTTTTATAAACCTCATGTGATAACTTTAATTAAGTAATAGCGTTAGTAATGTTGGAGCATTATTGGATGGTATGTCTTGTCAATATGGAAACAAATGAGTTCTTACTATTTATGCCCAAGACCATCATTATTATGTGGGTATAAGTGCTCGAAACTTAGGTCGCTCCGGTAAAATATTAGATATAGTGTGATGAGTTAACGTAGTCACCCAATACCATCATTATTATAAGGGTGTACATATGAAGCTCATTAGTGCATATTGACAAGTATACACTTGGAACACGTCTTAATCCATTATCGTCATTATTGTGAGGATAAGAAACGGTTCAAGACCAAACTAGGAGTCATATGAATGTGATTGACCTTGGAGGTCGACCTAATAAGTTTATATAAAGGCCAAGACCGTCGATAGTGTGCGGCTAGAGTAAATGGCATGGGATCCACTTCCCGCTATGAAATTTTATTAGTCAAATTTCTTTTTTTCCGTTAAGGGAGATTACATAATTACGTAAAGTAGTGGGATGGCACTAATAGATTTAAAATTTCAGAATCAATTAGTGTTTTTATTTTGAAATGGAAAATGTTATGCTAATGTTTAATTTTTGTCTTGTAGATGGCAGCCGCAAATCCAATAACGCGACTTTTAAATTCCAATAAACTGAATTCCAATATTGAAATTGATCCTAACTCCACTCCCGAATAACGAGAAACTTTTGAAAATTGGAAGGACGATAACTTAAGGGTGAAATCCTAATTTTAGGATCGATGGTTCCTGATTTTCTTAGACAATACATAGAGGTACCTGATGCTTGGAGTATTATAAGAACACTCAAGGAGTTGTTCAAGACAAATCAAGAAATAGAAATATATTTGAGGTCTAAGGAATTGTTTCGTGTTACACTCAAGGATGGAGGAGTAGTTAGAATTCATGTTTTGAACATGATCGACCAAATCTAATATTTGGAACGACATGGCATTGTGATTGATGAATAACTAGGCCGTAATTTGATTACGTCTTCTTTTTCTGGTACTTATGTTGGTTTTGTGTTAACTTCCATATGCATTCAATGCAAGTCAGTTATAAAGAACTTCATAACATTTTACGCATGGCTGAGCATGATTTGAAGAAAGGCAATCATATTTTGTACCTCCATGGTGGAACAAGCTCTTCAAAGACTTCTAAGAAATCAAAGAAAATCAAAATAAGAAAGATGAAGATTTCAAAGAAAAACTCCAAGAAGCGCAAAGCTGCATGACCGCATGTAGCTCGTGATGAATGTCTACATTAAAAGAAGTATGAACACTGGAAGAAAGATTGTCCCGAGTTGAAAGGAAATGCATGACCCTCAGGTATGCTTTATATTTTTTCTATTATTGATATCTCATTAGCCTTAGATGAAAATAGTGGATGGGTGTTGGACACCAGCAGTCCCACTCATATTTGCAACTCCATGCAGATCATGAGGGTTAAAAGAAGGTTGGACAAATGGGTGATTCAGCTTAGAGTTGGCAATGGCGAGACATTGTATGTCAATGAAATAGGAACAATTGTTCTAGATCTCCCTAACGGATGTAAATTAGATTTACATGACTATTATTATGTACCTTCCCTTATCAGATAAATAATATCACTACTGATATTAGATAAAGAATGATATAAAATAAACATTAAAGATTGAGATTTTTATTTCTATGATAAAGAAAACTATTTGATATGTGAATATTTTTTATCTAACAGTCACCGTGTTTTGGAAATATATAGAGATGTCTTTAATGTAGAGGAAAATACAAGTAGAAGATTCGAATTAAATAATACTGAATTATGACATATGAGATTGAGCCACATAGGTATTAGACGTCTATCAAAATTGGTTAAGGATGGTTTGATTGAAGATCTTACCTTAGATCCTTATCCAATTTGTTAGTCATGCATCCAAGGGAAAATGGAAAAGGCCTCACTTCTTTGTGTTGGACATCGTGCTGAAGATTTACTGGAACTAACACACAATGATGTGTATGGTCCATTAAATCATACCGCTTATGATGGTTCAACATACTTTGTGACTTTTACGGATGATAAGTCAAGATATGGTTATGTATATTTGATGAGACATAAATCGAAAATATTTGACAAGTTCAAAATATTCCAAAACGAAATAGAAAAAAAAAATCGGTAAATTCATCAAATGCCTTCAATCAGGTCGAGGCGGTGAATACATGAGTGATGAATTCAAAAGTTATTTAAAGGAGAATGTAATTCTCACCCAATATAGCCCACCATGAACACCTCAATATAATGGTGTATCTGAGTGAAGAAATCATACTTTATTGGATATGGTACGTTCAATGATAAGTTATACAGATCTTTCATATGACCTTTGGGGTTATGTTTTACTTACTACTACCTACAAACTTAATACGGTTCCATCAAAAGTTATTTCAATGACCCCGTATTAGATATGGTTCAGTAGAAATCCAAGACTTAGATATTTAAAGATTTTTTAATTGTCCTGCATACGTCAGAGTTGCGCAGCGGGATACACTAGCACCTAAAGGGTATAAATATAGGTTCATTGGATATCCTCAAAATCCATTAGGATATCAATTATATGATTCTGAGAAACGAAATGTATTTGTTGTTCTCTTTACCACTTTTCTTGAAAATGAATTCTTGAGAGAAAGTTGGAATTGTAGAAAGATTGAACTCGATGAGTTTAATCCCAACAATAAGGAACCTGAGATGGAACTAGAGATCTAATTAGGTAAAGGATCTACAACACAGGTTTTACGTAAGTCGAATAAAATATCAAGGCCTCCTGAGAGATAATTTTTAACATCTGATGCGAGCCTTGATGTTCTCCTCTTGGAGAAAACAGATCCGACTACGTATAAACAAGAGATATTGGATATCGATTCGGGAAAATAGCAGAAAGTCATAAAGTTCGAGATAGGTTCTATGCATGACAGTCAAGTCTGGGCCTTAATTGAACTTCCTGAAGGAATTAAACCTATTGGTTGTAAATGGGTTTACAAAAGGAAACGAGGGCTCGATGGAAAGGTGGAAACCTTTAAGGCCCGACTGGTAGCGAAAGGTTACACTCAATGTCCTGTGATTGACTATGAGGAAACTTTTTCACCAGTTGCCATGCTAAAATCCATTAGGATTCTTTTAGCCATTACTGCATATCACGACTATGAGATATGGCATATAAATGTGAAAACCGCTTTCCTAAATGGATTCCTCGATGAGGATATCTATATGGAACAACCATAGGATTTCTTATCCAGTGAGACTTCATACTTGGTTCGTAAGCTCCAAAAGTCTATTTATGGACTTAAACAGTCATCCCAAAGCTGGAATCATCATTTTGATGAGATAATTAGATTATCTGGACTCATCAAAAATGAGAAAGAACTTTGTGTTTATAAGAAAGTTAATGGTGTTGGGGCAGTTGTGAAGCCCCTACAAATCGGATCGATGCCCCACACACCGAAATTGCGTCTAACCCAAGGATAGTAGGAATAGGTCTATTTAAAAAAATTTAATAAAACTACATTCTGATACGGGTCCGTATGAAAAAACAGGGACCAAATTAGAGTCCGGATGCTCAGGAACATAGAAAATTAAGTTTTAGTTTCATCAGCTATCGGTGTCGCGATGCTATAAAGTGTGAGAGAAACTCTGAGAGCTAAAATATTTGGTGTCCGACACGCAAGGGTGAGAGTCACGACACTAGGAGGTCTTATGCTCAGTGTCGCGACGCTGGAAGGTCAGTGTCGCGATGCTCCCCTAGGTAATAAGCAATTTAAACCTTCAAATCAATCCTAAACACTTCCAATTTTCTCCTATCATTTCAATACACCCTAAAATCAATTTTAACATCAAAACCAACCACAACACATGTTATACAACTAACATACATATATGTATTTGTTTGAATCAAAACACAAACCAATTTAGAATCCCATTATGAAATATCTCATGAATAATTCTAGTTCACCTAAAGGTGGTCAAGTGATTCTAGAATGGTAGTCATAGCTCTAAGCTTTAATCTAGAGTTCCAAACTCTTATTAATTATTCCATGTCCAACATGAACATCTTTGACCTATTTACAAGCACATTGTTTTTATACTTCCAAAACATCCTAACATAATTTATTAGCCTTATTTCAACTTTAAGCTATCTAATCATTCATCCAATACATAATTCATCACTATATGTCTCACTAATGAAAACCTAACTAATGAAGAATATAACTAAAGAGAAGTTCAAACTTACCTCGTAAGCTTGATGCAAGTTTCAATCTACTTCTTCTTTGTTGAAATGGTTGAAGAACTTCCAAGGATTAACAAGCTTGACTACAAGATCCAATCTTGATTCCAATGCAAGCATGCTTCACTCCAAGATCCAATCTTGATTCCTCCTTGTTGAAATGTTGTAGAGATCTTTAAAAATTTCTCTAAACACTTCTCTTCTCTAGGCTAACTTCTCCAAGAATTGCTTGTATTTAGCTTTCTTAAACTTAATTAAAACCTTCCTAAAGCTTGCTATTTATAGCAAAACTTAGGCAATTTTTATTTAATAAAAGTTATAATCAACTTTTAGGTGGGCTTAATCTAATTTGTCCAAATATGTATAATTAGGTGTGACTAATCTCCATTTTTTACCGCTTTGATTTAATCTAATTAAATAAAGACAAAGATTATGAAATGGATTAGTTCAATGTTTGTCACTTTAATTTAATCCAATTAAATCAAGCCAAAACCACCTATTATTACATACTTATAATTTCAATAATATCCTCAAATGGTAGAGATAATTATGATTTTACAATTAAGTTCTTGTGTAATTATTGAATTAATCCAATTAATTCAATTAGGTCAAAGTAAATAATCAATGTTATCCAATAACACTTGATTATCTTAGTTGATAATTATAATATCAAATATTATCTTTTATCAAAATTAATAGGCTACCCAAGTGCTCAATGAGTACACGTCATATTGGGACTCTCTAAGTTTAGACACATTCGTCATATAAATTAATCTGAATTCTCGAAGAATACGAATGAACTTTCTGAACTATACAATTCGAGGTCATCACATATGTTTAAAAATCACTCTGTCGTAGGCTATCTGAGTTGTGTTTAGGAAACATAGAATACACTGTCAAGTTTCTGAGGTGCACATCTCATGTCAACATGTCCATAATTCTTCATAATTGATGCGATCCATCCTAGGTGATCGACTTTGACCAAAGCTTTGAGAATTGTGACTTTACTCACATGGATACCTAAACCCCTTATGGTACACATATGGGCTGACGGATCATATCTTGTTTCGCACTTGATTATTGAGTGCATCGGTCCATACCCAATGAACATCTAGAGGCCAGACCATGAAAGGTTTCTATACATGACATCAAAGTGTGGAGGAATTCACACAAAATCAATGATATCCTATAGTCAAAGGATTACATATGCTATTTGACTCGAGGAGATTCCTATTGACGGTGGTGTGTACTTCCAACTATTAGGAATCACCCATTTCATTTAGTATTCGGTCCAACAAATATCCACACGTCTATACGAATTTCCAAAACTCATGGTACATTTAGTTAAACCATTGGAACTCCAATTCAAATACACGACATATGCTAGTCTTCTAGGTTATAGAAATTCGACCATATTCCAAAACCAACGACTGGGAATATATATACTTTTAGAAGAATTTATAATAGTAATATTTATCCCAATGTCATACCACCTAGTGCCCAATATTACTACAAGATTATTCTAAGGTTGATGTCATTCTTAGCGTATCTATACATCAATCTAATACGCATAATGACAATACCATTAATAAGGTATAAAATGAAAATATAGTTATTTTATTCATAAATAATGAAATGTATAATTTGGATTGGCACTCCAAGCACCAACTCCAACAAACTCCCACTTGCTTAGTGCTAATATGAATGGTACCACAGTCTCATCTCCTCCACATGTATTTCCTTTCCATGTTTTTAGACTTATAATGCGCTCTCAGATCCTTAGCCTGCGTAATGGCTCCGCTATTATCACAGTACAATGGGATAGAATCAGCAATACTAGGCATAACGCCATGTTCTGTGAAAAAATTTCTAATCTATACAGCTTATTTAGCAGCTTCTGAAGCCGTAATAAATTTCACCTTAGTGGTGGAATCAGTTGTTGATCCTTGCTTT